>KN833027.1:35636-47894 GCA_000827315.1 Piloderma croceum F 1598 | reverse complement strand
TTAAACGGGTATTCACGTGCTTCAATCGCAAAATGAAGTGGCTCCACACCTCATAAATTGAATATCAGCAGTTTTTTGCTGTAGCGATCCATTCTTTGGAAAAGTCTATTGGAAGAAAAGCATATGGTTGAAACGCACGTAAATCTAAACCATCGACGGCTGTACTGCCGACCCTACTGATAACTTACTGGAAGCTTACATACCGCTCCGACCCGGAAGAAGCCTCGACACCTACTGCAAGGCAACAGCAACGATCATAAGACAACCACAGACTGCGTAGAAAAAGAAGCCTCACGTTCGACAAAGCATCCTTTCTTCCAGGAATGGCCAATCGGTCCTTAACTATTGGCGCAAATTTACTTTTTCGAGAACATGCTTCAAAGGTGAGTTATTCAAGCATACTTGGATGTGGTGCGAGTATTGTAAAGTACCTTCTTTGTATGTCCGACGTGCCTCCGAGTCATGACTTGCTGATTGTCGTGTGAGACGCTAAACGATGTAAGGAGGAAAAGCCTCGAGCCATAATCTTGTAACATTAATTATAAGAGACGAACGTTTCCATTTGCGCATCAAGCAAATTGGTTTCCCTCGCTGCAATCAATACCCATTTTTCGGTTCCGAAAAAGACAGACGTGTCCTCAGGACCACCCAACGCCACATATTCGGTAGGTCTCCCTTCGTAATTCGCAACCCTGGCTCGGCTGTGATCGAAGAATAGGCGCGGCATAGAAAAGCGCACCTACCGACGAGAGATCAAAGGCAGCTAGAAGTGCGACTTTCCGACTTTTCACTCACGCCGATGTATTTGTTGAGAAAGCCGGAAACTTTGATATAGCACTTATTAAGTGGAGACCGCACTCTTTGGCAACAGCCTTTGTTCAAAGTGTCTTCTCTCAGCTTGGAAACCTATACAAAAACAGACCCATCAGATAAGCTAAAGTAAAATATGACATTACATGCCCAGACCGCACGCGATTTCCCAGAGATATGACCGGGCGTGGCCGAAAAAGCATCCACCCCGTGATCAATTCGAGTACCTGTACAAGTTACAGAGGATAAGTGCTATGGCTGACCTACGCAATCATCAAAACTTTCGGCTTGTAAGAACACTTGTGGAGCCCTCGGATTATATAGTCCAATACGATCAGGGAACCTATTGCCGAAAAAGTTGGCTATAACATTCGGACGTTGATGAGCGAGCAACAGATCAACGATCGCGGAAACTAACCGCATCCAAAGTCGATGAGTTGTATGGACATCTTGGATAGCTGTCCTTGTGAAGCTGGTATGAACAAATTTGGTTCGGGATGGGCTGATTGATGGCTTGCAGATAGGTTCTTCCGTCTGGATGATTTCTGTCAGCAAAGTAATGAATGAGATCATCCACGTTGTTGACCACTATATAGAAAAATCACTCAGCGTTATATCTAGAAGATCTAAGTATATCTCAGCAACCAGAGTATGACCTGAGTGTATCTGCGAGCTTACCAATATGAACTATTTTATATTTGTCATGAAGATAAGTCAGAGTAGAAGTAGCTGTTTGGTGAACTTCTTAACCAACACGTAATCGACTTTCTTGCAATGTAAAACATCCAATAATGCGAAAAGAGACGGTCCGGGAATAGTGAGGCAAATATGGATACCGTGAGGCTCGTCATGTAGAAAATGATCCAAGAGAGGGACAACGTCGAACTTCTCTGGTTACGCAAAGTCCCCTTTGACATACCGGATGCGACCCAGGAGGGCGAATTCATTATCCAAGACCCTCGACTGAACCAAGCAATTGACATATATGCTGTACAACTTTCACGGCCACAAAACATCTGAATCATTCTAGTATCGAGGCCTCAAGCGCGTTTTTGTTGGATTATGTAAGCGACGGACGTCGCTCGTGTTCCGTCTGGAGGATTCAGAGGTTAGTAAGAAGATTAGTAAGCAAGAGGAAAAGGGTATATAAGTAGAGATTTTGTTTGTACAGTCCTCATGCGTTTGCAAGGAGCTCGAGTACTGCTCCGGCCAAACGTAAAGTATATCGCCACCCCCGATTTATTTCACATGATTAAAATACTCACTGAGTTTCGGCAAGCTAGGCAGACGAATACTGGCCCCATCCGAGTTTTCTGACCACTGTATAATGCCCATGCAAAACCTCACCCTACACATATCATAATAGCCGCCACTTTCCTCGCTCGTCATTGAGGTTGTTTTCCCTCGAGACAACGTGAGGAGCAGGGATACCGAGCGACATGGTAGCATTCAAACTGCGACCTTTCGACCTGGCTACGGAATTGACTCCAGGAGACATCTATATACGGGTAGTGCGGCATATAGATTCTAGTCGCAAATGCTGAAGTTGGGGTGACTGTCAGCTCAAAAGAGGCGAACGATCATTACATTTACGCTGGGAAAAGGTGAATGGAATAATGCCTATAACGTTGTGTAGGTGGCTGGACTCAGTCTGGAGACTCCGAGAATGCTCGGTCGTGCGGAAAGCAGGCAGGAAATAAAACACGAAACCAAACCATCTATCTATGGAAATGACCAAACAACACCAAACAACCTCCGAACCCGCCGAGCCACTACCACAACGTTACCCAGCAGGCTGTGTTTGATGTTGTTTGTCACGGGCGGCGGTTCGTTCTTAGTTCGGGAAGGTTGGAGTTGTAAGGCTTGGAGGCGACATTTACGTACTAGAACACCAGTGTTTTTTATTCGCCATCAGCGCCCGCGCTTTCGCACTGGCCTGATTTATTTTCACACTTGATTTCCTCCTACGAGTACATCATTTCTTCATGGAACCAACTACGAATCTGCTATGACACTTTTTCTGAAGTCTCAGTCTCCAGTCAGGTCTGCCTCGATGTCAGTCTAGCGAATGACCGAAGCTCTGATTTTTTGTTCTATACTCACTTACACAACAGAAGGTTGTCGCTGTTTTCTCCATTTTCTCCTCTGAGACATTGGTTAACAAATAGCGTCCAGCTTTGGTGGTATCTCGTGGCTCGTGCGCTCTATGCGCGGAAATGACTTATTCAAACGATCGATGCTAGGAGTTAGTGGATGGGCTGTGGCGTAGATGGCATTTTGACAAGTCCTGTGTATGTCTGTCATGTGAAGACGCTCGGGGCCTTACCTTAGTGGATTATGTAAGTAGACTGTCGAATGCATGGCTGATAGTGATGTGGGAACTCGCTAATCTTACAGCATGATCTGAGAGTTGGCCGCACGATAAAGAGAACAGCGACATTTAATTCCGGGGTCGCTCTACTTCGAAATAAAACTGACAAGTGTTTTTCAACCAGTTCCAAAATGCTTCAAAAACAATAAACTCCAAGTTACAATCGCCTCCTCTTACAACACCGGAGAAAATAAATTTGGAACAACGAAATCTGTTGAGTTTTTCAGCATCCGAGAACTACGAGAAACAGCGTGTCCTCTTACTTTAATCAATACCGAAATTTGGGGTGCTCAAAGGTCCGAGCAGAAGGCCATCTTGATTTAGTCTGAAGGTTAAGTAGAATAAGAGTTGGAGGATGACCGCAAAGAAAAAAGAAAACTCACTGCCTAGAAAGTAAGAGATCCCACAAGTCTGAGCTCTGGAAGGCACGGCATGAATAAATAGTCTACTTACAAGCTACAGATGTATGGATGTCAGAATCATTGGAGTATGTCCAAGAGTGCGATATAAAATTACTCACACCCTAGCGGTGACAATTCGAAGTTCCGACACATATTGATCAGTCATAATTCGCAAATAGTGCCATTAAGTACTTACTTCCTAGAGGATTAGAAGCTCAGTGCTGTTACTGGATATGAAAGATACGAAGCGTACTCACCACCTATAGAATCCGGGCGTGCAAGATCGTGTTAGCTATTCGAAAAACAGGACGCAACAACGTTTACACACCAGCTAAAAATCAATAGTAAGGTTACTCCTCAGTTGCATAAAGGGCGTGGAAATTTACTTACGTTCTGTTGGATCAAAAGAATTTGCGATGTCTCCCGTTAGAGTGAAACGACCAGTATAAATGATCTTCTACTTACGACCTGCGCAAGCAATGGCGGACAACATATTTGGTTAAATGCAATTCTTAAATGGTTACGTATTTTACTCACCACCTAACAGCCGCAAATTGAGTGTCTTCAGTAGGGGTATAATGTCAGGGTTGGGACTTTACTCACATCCATCGTCAGATGGCATTGGTTGCCCTTCAATACGATGTCAATACCGCCGTTCAAAGAGACATGAGAGAAAAAGTCGGGCACGTACTAGCATTGACAACGGCGGGAGTAGCTCCTACAAACGCAGCGAGGAAGCTAAGAGCAATAACGACACAAGCTTGAATGGATGCCATTTCAAATATGAGAGATATGGGATGTTGGGGTTTGAGAGCTAAGGTTTCTGAGATGGGAGGGCTGGTAGCTGAGTTTAGAGAAAAAGACGAGATAGAGGGTTAGCTTTATATACCTCTCCGCCTTGAATTACATCCGTCCACTTTGTCTACCTTGTGACCATCAGGCGTCTTGACATCTCCACAGAGGCCAAATCTCTCACCGTGAGTAATAATGATCTGCCGTCGTTGTTTAATCTTAGCAAATTGTGCATTTGGACCTCTCAAGGCGACAGAACGAGGCTCTAGGTTCATACCAAAACCATCAGCCGCTTGACATTCCCATGGAGGCCACGTCTCTCACCGTGAATATAGTAATGATCTACCATAATTTCTTAATTGATTTTTTTATCTCTCAGAACGATCGAACGAGGTTCTGTGTTCATACCTGAGTCAAGATCAGATCTACACGGCACTGAGTACGAAATCAAGAGACTCTCACCGTGTTAGCTCAAAGTCATGAGAATTCTGTTATTTTGAGGCGATTTTTGACAAACGTTAGAGCCCGTTGGAGCTCCTTCAAGCCACTTGCATGCTTCCAGCTAAAATAGAAGCGGCTCAGTGAAAGACGATCCAGATTTGGTAAATACTAGGTTTATTTCGGGGAGGTCCGTACTGACTGGTCATGATATTATATCATTTCAACCGCAGCTTCAATCATGCGTACAAAAGCCTGTGAATTGAACATCAGATATGTTTTGTTATGTGTTGCGGCTCACCGTGAACAACGGTACGAACGAGTTGAAACAAATTGAATGAAGGGTAAGTTGGCGCCGAGCGTCTTGCATGTTACTAGTACTGGTAACAACAGCATAAAAAGCGGTTTTGCTATTGAACCTAGACACCATATTCTAGTCAGTCAAAGCTTATTGGTTGATTCGCGCACCAGGATGCGTGGATCCGAAGGAAGTCCATTGGGAGGCAAAAGTAAAGCGTGAGAGGTAACGATACGGTTGGAGTAAAACCTGCAGCTGAAAACCTGTTACCCTTTCTGTGGTGCTGTCGTGAATCTGTGCTCGATCATGCATGGTGGTGTGATTTGGCCTTTGTGTAGCTTAAACAGTTTAACACATCAATCAATCACCGATCCACGGCTACCAAAAAGGCAATGGCTGGGCCATAAGGGGTGCCTTGTTGTCATGGCTGGTCTTGCCAGTGACGAAAGCGTAGGCCCAAATCGTTCGAACTTCAGGGCCACGTCATACCTTGTGAACCTAGATAGTCGAAATGGTGTGTGAGAAGGTGAAATTCGTTGTTGACTCTTTTCGGTTACTGTGAAGTTCAAATTCGGATATTTCCGTCCGAGTCACCGAGATGACCGTTCTTTTGAGTTCCTTCTAGCGATTTGAATGGGAATTATGTCTTTCTATAATACGTGAATGAACCCATGGTCGATACGGTACAGTCTTATCAAGAATTCTTATGAAGGTTTGTTCAGCCGACACTTGAGAGTCCGTTCTGTTCGAACACAAGTCATGCCACAGGACGGATTTCCGCAGTTATGGGTCGATCTTATCCGAAATGTTCGCCAGTTTTCTGGACTTATGCGGATGGCCACAAACACCATCGTCGAAGGAGTCCCGCGTAGCTTGTCATGGGTGGATCTTCTCAGCAATTTGGAGCGATATATTGCTTGTTCTCCGATTCGCAACCATCTCTCCTCCTTACATATAATTACCATATAAATTCTCCGGAAGTAATTCAATCCCGCTCGTGACCATACGTGGCAAGTCAGGTCAAAGGTAATTATTGGTTCCAAGAAAAAGGCAATAAGTAGCATGGTTGGACACATTTTTGACAATATCCCGGAAGTGTAATGAACGCTTGCAAAGGTCCATTTTACGTCGTCAATCTGACTGCACTCTAACAATACTTACTACTCAAGCAACACACCTTTATAACAAGATGGGCAACCAACGAATATCCGGATATCAGCCAATCACCGAGGCCCACTGGCCATGTGCGCTGTGGCTGAATCACCGAACAGGTATCCCATAACCATAATACATGAGTCGCAGCGTTACCCGACTATCCGACGGCTCTCCGGAGTGAACAGTGATGTATTTCAAAGATATCCAACGGTACTAATTGCTCGCTTTTACGGTATGCGAAGCCTCAAACATCATTAGCATACTCAGGTACCCAGCGAGATTCTGCACAGGGCCCAAAAATAAGCGATGGCACATGCGTCGGCGACGACAACAATATGACACCGTCGTCGGAAATGTCAATATTGATTCGGGTGATCTTGCAGCATGGATCTGCAAAGAGCGGATGCCCGTTGTGTTTGGTTTCTCTGCCCATCTCCTTCCGCTGTTGTAGCGTACGCACTTAGGACGCCACATTCATTTTCCACCTCGCAATCCATACATGCAGTTCAGTATAATTCAAGGCGAGGGTAAGGATTTGGGTGTAATTTGAATAGAAGTCGCGGAGACAGACGTAGCAGGTTCCTAATGGACCAGCTGGAGTTGTAGGAGGCAGATTGGCTATTGCCTACTGTTAGATGGAGAGGTGTTAGTTTGATGCGACAAATTCTTCACAGGGACATAGGCGAAACCGAGAGGAAGGCTGGACTTACATAATGGAAGATAGCGAAGGATTTGACTATAGGCTTAGTACATCTCATCACCTTTATATTTAATATAGTCGATGCGAATGCGAGAAATGCAAAGGAGTTGGAGAATCGGAAAGCTACGAGAACTGCTTGGATCATGAAAATTTAGTTCAGCTTTAGCAGTGGAACTAACATGTAGCGATGGGCTCTGGAGCATTGGTCTGAGTAAAGGAGAACAGTGCAGTTACGTTTGTGTGCCCAGAAACGACAAGTAAGAGTGATCCACGTACTAAGGAGGCCGAAGAATTGATATCAAACAAGCAACATAACCGTGTCATCCATCTATCGTGCCATTTGCTCGTACATCTGACAGTAGTTGAACAGCAACGCCGCTGCCCGACATGTAAAGCAAGAATTTCAAAAATTAAGAATTCTAGTCAGCGTTTAGAAACCAAGAGTGGTGTTATCAAATGTAATCGAAGGAATAGTCCCGGCGCAAAAAGGGCAGAATACGAAAAACTCGAAGAATTAAAAAAAAGTTCGACTTCCGAATATTGAGGGGCCCCTGGTCTCTTTCCTTGAGCGTCTGAATCATTTACTCCTCTCCGTCGTCGAAGTTCGAATATGATAGAAGCTCGATAGTGCTATTCCACTTATTCGTGAGAGATTTGGAGCCAGAACACGAGGTGTGGGAGCCAGAGTGGTGCAAGGGCCACCCGGAGCATAGGCAGGCGTGGGGACAATGGTCAGGAAGATAGTATTGAGCGCACAAGGGCGAAGGCAATACGGAAAATGGGGTCGAAATCAGCATCAAGACACACGTTGCTTGAGATATAGACACATCCAGGTCCCTGTCTCAAAATAAGACGGCTGGGATACGATGAAATTCGGTACGATCATTATGGCAGAATCCCGCGGGGACGATCGTTATGGGGTCGAAGCCAGTTGTCATTCTAGGGTCAGACAGAAAGCAGAAATAGAAACGCGGAGGTGGGCTAGGATGAAATTATTTCCCCTCTATCCTTTTCCGGATATGAAAGATATATCGTTCATTGAATGCCTTTAATATTTCGCGCATTTGGAAATATTCTTCAGCATTGACTAAAAGCACCAGACCACTTGGTTAGAAATGACAGAGAGATGGATATAGATATAGTGCATACCTAGGCAATTTGTCTTTATCTATCCATCCAATCAAATTCTGCAGATCCTTGTCCCACTGGCAGGAGCTCTCGTAATGGATTCGATCTCAATATTGGCCCCGTAATGCGAGCTGGCGGCCGTTTCATGTGCTGAAAAGGTACGATAACAACCATGAAATATAACATTACCCGGGGAAGTGCTGGCAGGTGCCTGCCTATAAAAAGGTGTAATGAATAATCCATCTAAAACTGGGAGAATTTGCACAACATGCCGTTTCCCTTAATGGGACTTCCCGGGTATAAATTTACCTACCCGTACCTTGATCGACATTTCCGGAGTGGGGAGACCACCTTTCCCCAGCGCGAGCGTATTCAAAGATCACTTTACGGTAGGTTGTTAGGCTGTGAGTCATGCCGTCGCTGAAGGCTCCAACTGAATGATACCCTCAGGTACTGCCATCATCATGACAACTGTCGTTGGAATATCCTCTCGGCCTTCCACAGGGTATCGATGAAAGTGAACGCCTGAACCGTGGTTTCTGCCATACTTTCCGAAATCTTGCGTATGGCTACCATATAGTATGGACATGCGACTCGGATGACCACCTATCGACTGACTACGAGTCGAGAGGAACAGGGTCATAGGATGATGACAATCATAGTACATGTTGGCAGTGGATGTCGACCCAGACATCATCACATAGTCCCCCGTGGGGAAGAATGAAACCCTTCAATATCCAAGTTTGCGGAGGTGACACATGTTGAACCCGAAAATAAATCTGCGATTCGTAAAGGTCACGTGGATGAAACCCACATGGCAATTAACGACGTCATTGGATTATGACGGCGTGCCCTCCGCCTGCACTTTACCTCGAACCATTCACACCACTTTGCAACGAAACTCATCGTCTCATTTACAGCCATGTTGCGTTCTCAAGTAACCCGCGCCGCCAGACCCTCAGTCGCAAGATTGGCCGTCCCAGCAGTGAGTACCCTGAGCAGACCGTCTTGTTCATATCTAACAATGTAAATTATGAAAAGACAATACGCACACTGGCAACAGCAGACCAGCCCAATACCCCACCGCCCCCATCGAGCATGGCTAAGGAAGGGGCGGATAACTCCAAGCTCTGGCTTGGCTTGGGGGCAGCTGGTGTCGCAGGAGTGGCTTACTACTATTACACCCAACCTGACGACGCTAAGGCTCTCCAAGCTAATGCGAAGAAACACGAGGAAGAAGCGAAGGCTAAAACGAGGGAAGCTGTGGATGCTGCCAAAGCAAGGGGAGACGATGCGTATAAGAAGGGGCAGTTGAGGTATGAGGACGCCAAGGTTTGTTTTGCGATTATTTCGGCGAAATGTGTTTGCTGAAAGCATTATTCCTGTTCCACTTCCAGTCTTCTGCGCAGCAGAAATATGACTCTGCTCTTTCTTGCGCGGAAAGTACTGCGAACGATGCATCTGAGCGTGCCCGCGTCGCCGCCCACGACGCCCAGGCCAAACTAGACTCGTACAAAAAATCAGCAGAATCCACCATCTACGGTGCACGCGACGATGCCAAAGCCAAAGCCGATGCCAAGGCGAAGGAAGCCGAGGACACTGGGCGCGGCTGGTTTGGATGGGGGAAGGGGAAGTAGTGAGGCCAATGCTGCCTAAGTCAAAGGTGCAGATTGGCGCGCGCGACCGATTTATTGATCGAATGCTATGTTACAATAAATGTATTTTTATGGGGCGTCTTGCACTGTTAATACAAACAAACATGTATTTCGACTCTGACTGTCCAATCAAGAATTTTCGAGATATAGGTCGAATTCGAGACATGTAGTTTGGTTGCGCGGAGGAGTTAGAAAGCAAGCGAACGAGACTGGGGACTCGGATTTTTGCGTCAAAGTGCCGAAAATTGAATGAATCAGATTTATTTTAGCGCACAAGACGATAACCACAGGACAGCCTCCAACAACAGCTTATATCAAAGCTTCAAGTCCGTCTTCTTGGAGTCGGCAGGTTGACATCACACGAGTACTGAGCATCCGATAATATAGACGTTGAGGAACTCGAGTCCATTAACCGAACAGCTCCTGAAACCAGTTGTGATTTTGTAATCGGTTGACGAATGGCCTAGTAGCCAACGTGCTGTTTTCATCTGTGTGTTGCACAGTCGTGTTTTTCGAAAAATCGTCCAAAAGCACAGTTCTCGCAAGCATTACATAGTAGTCAAATCAAGGCCTAATCGAGCCTAATTACCACTAAATTAGCACTAAAACCCGCGAGAACGGTGCTTTTGGGTAGTTTTTCGAAAAACACTGCAGTTTTTATTCCAACACACTACTGTTCGACTAATCGCCATTTGAACCCGTATCATCGAATACGTTTCCACTTCCATGAGCCCTGCTACATAAAGATCAAGATCAAAACCTTGATATTGAGTATCTACAGTTGCGGAAGCACAAAAGCGATGCCTCCGGCCAGCAAGAACTGGACCCTGAAATTGAAATCTTGCTATGAAACATGGTTAAAATATAGAGATGTGGCTGTGTTAGATGCAAATCCGAAAGCCACTTTTCATGAGTATTGAAAATAATGATTTTCTGACCAGTAGGTGGTGTTCTACTTCTCAATGGGGTCATTTTGCACTAGTTTTGAGGACGAAAGGCTAAATTCTGAGGGTGCTATTAATATTTTCTCAGATACCATTTTGAAATACCAATTCCGCAATTGCTGCCAAATTGCCGCATCAATTTCATCTTATAATTCTTAACCAGACACACTAGCACAATTCGGGACACTTTTTAGAGGCAAAACTCCGGTTCTACTTAACAGGGTCATTTTTTGTAATAAACGGATAAAATCTGAGTGTGTTATTAAGATTTTCTTGGACGCCATTTTGAGTTGCCTATTTGGGACTATACTATACCGAGTCGGGACGTTGTTCTGTTACGTGTAAACCTGTGCAGCTCATCACGCAATTGGAAGCTCTTCGATCTCGATCAATGGTGCCTTCCTTTTGTCCGACTACTAAATGGCTCAAAAGATGATCAGGTTCAGCCCCGTCAAAATCACCGCTGCCCTTCTTCGCGCCCAAGAGAAAGGTAATCCGATCGTGAGCAAGTCTTCCGCAAAGGGACCGAGTTGTTCGGTGACCGTCTCTGTTGCCGTTGACCTACTCTAGTCAGACTTACGTCGCTGCTGTGTACGCGATGTCGACAGGTGTGGTAAAGGAGGCACTGTACAAAGAGTTAAGAATAACCGCTTGCCATAACTTCGACGTTCATGTTGGCAGATCTTCCAATTGGGTCTTGTCTCTGGGTTTACTCTGGATTAATGTAAGTGGGATCAATACGTGGCACGTTCAGGCTCGCTCGAAAAGGCCAAGACTTAGTGGAACACACGTCCGATTCCGCTTGCACGCCATATGACTTCATATCAGATCCTATCACAGTCCTGATATCCAAGGCCCATCCGAGTCCAAAGAGTCGTGACCTACCACCCATCCCCGCGAACATGAGCTTAACCGTACGCGACAAATATGATCTTGACCATTCATTTGACATAGGAGTCACTGTGGATGAATCAATCTCCTTCATCGTTGAAGCTCTCGAAGATCCGCTGAACCCTCGTTGGTGCGCTGCATGCATCGTGGCATGCATGACGGTGATCAAGCTTGACCACAATATTGCTGAGTCTCTTATCAACAAAAATCACACCTTCGGCTCAAGTATCGTTGCATTTCTTACCGCTGAACGCTCTGTCGCGGAGATTGAAGCACTAGCTTCTCGCTGGTCCACATGTGGTTGTTCTTCCTCTGACGTGTTTGGTAGTGGTCTTTGCATGCGGGTGCATAGGATTGTTGTGGGAATAGTGCTCGTTCTCGCGAAGCTTAGTGCTGACCCGAAACACCGTAACCGTGCCAACAGCAGATTCAAAGATAAATTCGATGTCTTTGGGACTGTGGTGAAAAATATTGCCGGGTTCGTTGAGGATGCCGTAGGCAAAGTGAAACCTTTCAGTCTTGCTAAAGGTCGTCACCCAGAAATATGGCCAACCACACCGATGGATCTTATCCCATACGGTGTGCAATCACCTGATTACAAGTCACTCAAATCTAATAGTTCTATCAAATAGGACCTGAAACAACGGTAGAATCGCTCGTTACGTGGTCGCGTTT
>KN833027.1:2468-33116 GCA_000827315.1 Piloderma croceum F 1598 | reverse complement strand
AGTGCCCAATTATTCTCCCTTCTGCGCTTTTTTGTCCACATTTGCGGCCCAATGATCATCCCTGCCATCATCGCGTCACGATCTGCTCCTAAATACATCGTTGAGCATGGGTCTCAAGTCTGTTTCGATGTTTCGAATGCGTCGATGGATTTCGATGGACAAATAGACGACCTCACCGCGAAAGATTTTATGGATGAAATGGAATCTCTTGTTTCCATAGTTCAAAGTTTCCTCACGCTCCCACCACTTATGCACCGAGATCTTCATTTTTGGATTGCACAGAAAGCCTTCGGCTTCGCGGCTCAAGCCATATCAACCATCGAATCTCCCATTATCCCACAGACCTACGCCTCACAGATGAAACCTATTATCGACACTCTGGCCAGTTACGCCTCTGTGCTATGGACAAGCGCACCCGCGCAGATGACAGTCCCAATACCACGCATACACCCTGCCATCCGCTCTGCAATGGACCTTATGACTAAGCCCTCACCCCCCGCCGATTTCGCGTATGAATTGATGCGTCATGCGAGATCGATTCAATTTTGTTTTGCGGCGGGATGTTCAGAGTCAGCCCAATCATCAGGCCGGGTATATATGCGATGTAGTGGCTGTCGTGTCATTGCCTACTGCGGAAAAAACATGCCAGAGACGTGCTTGGACAGATGGACATTTTCCACACAGGAATATCTGTAAGAAAACGAAGCAGGTTTACGATGTTGGCGGGGATTACCTTCGTCGAAAGGAAGACCAGGCCAAATTCGTGCAGGAGATGAAGAGGGCGAAGATAAAAGATGTGGTGCTCGAAGAGATTGGCATATGGCTGTGCGATGGATTCACGAAGTTGCAGCGGAAGGGCCCGCTTTTGACCGCAGAGATTCGTAAGTATTTGTCACAAAAGGAGGGTCCACTCTTCCTACCAGGTACGAGAGAATTCATGTCGGAAATTAGAGGATCTTTGTTCTCCAACCCAAAACGACGTAGGGCTGGAGGACAATGAGCTCATTATGAGCGTGTTTCACTGGAATTGCTATAGATTTGTGGAAGTCGAATGTGGCTCTATCCAGGAGTTTTACCCATTCCCATTGAATGTTACGATGTGACCTTTTTATAGCGATTGCAGCTACATGAGTCATGCCAATGCTATTATTCCAGTAACAAAAGGCCAGGTAAAAATATGAGAGCCGAAGCATGCATAACAGCGCACAAATATACTGTAGAAGTGCTCACGCCTTCGCTTCCATGGACCTCAAACAAGGATATCATCGCGGGGAATGAGATTATTTGTAAATTCTGGGAACGCACAACGGGTAACAATGCGACTGTTCTCAGAGTTTTGACTCCGCTGTCTTTACACCAGCCTGATTCCTCAGGATTTTTCGAAGGATCTTGCCTGAGGGACTCTTTGGAATAACATCTACAACTTCGACACCACCTCGAAGCTTCTTGTGATTTGCTACGCGTTCTGCGACCCATGCTATGATGGCCGCTTCTATGTTCGTTTTGCTTTTCGCTCTGGCCGACAGGACGACTAGGTAGTGTCAATTGAGGTGCGAAGGCATATTGTTTGACGCGCTTACCGTAGGCTCTGGGAACTTCTGTTGCTTCAGCTGGTTTGTACACCCCGATGACGGCAGCATCATCAATGTCTGGATGCTTAAGCAGAAGATCCTCCAGTTCTGTGATCGTCAGTTGAAATCAAATGCTGGACAAATCAACAGGTCGAAAATCACCTGCAGGAGGCACCTGGATTAACATATAATGTTAGTCAGCATCCCCAAACCGACTCGACAGACAAGTCTATCACCTGCGATCCCTTATACTTGATGAGCTACGCATACGATCAGTGTCGAATTTACTTGACTCAGCGAAACAAACCGCGACGCTCACCTCCTTTACACGATCGACGATAAAGAGATCGCCTTCATCATCAAACTGGGCTACATCTCCCGTTTTCATCCAGCCATCCTCTGTGAACGTCGCTTGATCAGCCCCTGAGTTGCCCAGATATCCCTTCATGATGTTAGGTCCTTTAACAAGCAGTTCCCCGTCGACTATCTTTCCCAACATGTTCGGAATCATTTGGCCGACAGTTCCTCGTTTCATAGTCTCCCGCCTGCAAGCGGAGATCACGCATGTCGTTTCTGTCATGCCATAACCTTCGATTACCCGAATCTTTGTCCGGTTTTCCACGGCCTCGATGAGATCGTGGCCTAGAGGAGCTGCGGCGCAGGCCCATTCCTTGACAGAGGAGAGATCATACTTGTCAATAATCGGATGCTGAATCCATGGTATTGTTAGCGGTAATTCAGTATAGAATGGAAACAGCGGCGAAGTTACTTTGGCTAGCAGAACGACGATGGGTGGAACAATTTGGGCGCGCTGAAAAATATGTGAACAAGATGAAACGATAGTCAGCATGGACATGACCGTACTGTGATTCGATATTTTTGAATTGAATTGAGCCACGTCTCGAGTTCGAATCTCGGAAGAATGTGACCAGTCGCATGACAGAAAGCTTCTCGTAATTAATAACATGTTTTTTAAGGTCAAACATGTCGGAGCAGAAAACATACGTGTAATGAATATAAACACCATGGTTCCGTATATGTGGTAGAGAGGTAATATAGCAACGAATTTCGCCGAGGGTGTGTATGGGTCGGGGTCGCTGGCTAATAGCTGCAATATGGCGGATGTGACGTTATAATGGGTAGTCTCCACTGCAAAAAAGGCGGTTATGACGCCTTGTTTGGTACGATTAGTTTTACCGCATACCTCCCTTGGCTTTGCCTGTAGTGCCAGACGAGTAACACATAAAAGCAGTCCGTTGTTTTGCCTCCTGAGCAGATAAACGGCGAGGTTCGAGTTCTTCAAAGCTCGCGAGAGACCAGATGCTCTTGAAGTGCTCGTGATCTTCCTCCTCCGTGATGTAGATATTGTGATCGGCAATACCACATCTAATGGCAGCCCCCTTGGCCACCTCGATGACAGACTTGCCAACAACGATCACTTTGGCATCTGAATCCTTGATCTGATGCTCGAGTTCGTCAACCTGATAAGTTGGATTCGCTAACTGATGGGTCTGGTGAGTGCATGTTGACGAGGTACAGTGTAGCATCACACTACACGTACTGTAACACAGATTGTAGCCGCCTGTGCCGCCTGCACTAATGCCGGATATAGGAGGGTATTTGCCGAGAACACGAGCATGACGTCGTCTTCAGCGAGCTTCGCTCGATGGACCAGCCCATATGCGAGTCGCTTTGAGAGCGACTTCAATTCACCAAACCTTGAAAGGCGCTAAATTACCATGGCAACATAACGAGAAGACAACCAACTTTATCTTTCTGTCAGTCAAGCAATCCACGTAGATCACTTTATCATCGGCGGGAGGGTTAGGATGGTCAAAGATAAAATGCCAAATAGAGATCTCTGGGAGCTCAACGTCAGGATAAGGCGAGCGGTAGATCTTTCTGTCAATCATTGTGGGTGGTGGAGGAACGAATGGATAGAAAGGAAGCAATACTGGTACTAGTACTGGCTTCGGTCATTTTGGATGCCCTTTAAGTTCGACCGAATATCTAAGCTGCCGATCGGCATCCTCTTTCACACACACATGGTTAGTACGAAACCATTCATGATCATCATAACCAGAAAATGTATCTTTTAATTTATCTCCTAATCGGTTGACGACCCTACTTTGTGACATTAGATCGCCTCGGGTCTGCCGGCATAAAGAATATTTAACATCGTAAAGCATGCAATAACACAATATTTTGTCACAGGAGCCGAACGCTGCTCACGGAACATATACGAACTCAAATCGTCCGAAGTCGTTCTGATCTGTTCGTGGTTTGGTTAAACCTTCCGTGATAAACAACGAACGCCGAGACGCAACGTAACCTCAAAGTTTTACGTTTGACTTCGAGTTTGCGTGGTCCCTGAGAATTCGGCGAAGGATCTTGCCAGACGGATTCTTGGGGATAGCGTTTACAACTTGAACTCCTCCTCTGAGTTTCTTATGGCTGGCGACACGTTCGGCAACCCAAGCGGCAATTTCTTTCTCCACGTTTATTTTGCCGTTGGCACTGACAGATAGCACAACTGGTCATATTCGGTTAGTACTTATTACAAATTAAGGACAGCATGTTTACCGTATGCCCTAGGAACCTCGGTTCCTTGTTCAGGATCATATACTCCAATAACAGCGGCATCGGCTATGTCCGTATGTCTGAGTAAAACATCCTCCAGATCTAGAAAGGTCAGCTGGCGGTACACGATGATCTAACAGGACTAGAATCACCTGCAGGAGGCACCTGCATTGCAATATGCAGCTCATCAGCGTCAACGGAGGTGCTGAAAAAATCTATATTTTCACCTGAAATCCCTTAAATTTGATGAGCTAAGTATGTGATGTATATCAGGTGCATTTTCATTCAGTTTAAGCGAGCTGTTCAGAGCTTACCTCCTTGACGCGATCGACAACGAATATGTCTCCGTCTTCATCAAACCGACAAATATCACCTGTTCTCATCCAACCATCCGCCGTGAATGTTTCCGCATTCGCCACAGGATTGCGCAGATAGCCTTTCATGATATTTGGTCCTTTGACAAAAAGTTCGCCGTTGACGAGCTTGGCCGACATATTCGGAAGGAGTTTTCCAACTGTACCTCGCTTCGAATTGTCTTGGGTTGTGGAGCTGATCCCACATGTTGTCTCCGTCATGCCATAACCTCCACGGACAGGAACTTTCGTCCGTTTTTCTACCAAGTCAACCAGATCGTTCCCCAATGGAGCCGCACCGCATCCCCACGTTGTAACAGAGGAGACATCGTATTTGTCGACAAGAGGGTGCTGTGTCGAGATGTCAAATGAATGTATAGGCAGTGAAGATAGCCTTGACATACTTTCGCGAGGAACACGGCAATTGGCGGGACAATATGCGCGTCCTTCGAGAGGGTGAGAAATATACATAAGTGTTCATTTACAGGCTTACTGTGATGCGGTATTTCTGAATAGATTTTAGCCATAGCTCTGGTTCGAATCTCGGAAGGATGAAGGTCGTGGCGTGACAAAAAGCTTCACACTTTTATCAGCCTGACCATCACAAGGTAGCAGGTGGCTTACGCGCAAGAAATATAAAGAACATAGCCCCATACATATGATAGAGTGGCAGTATGGCAAGCCATCGCGCTGCTTCACCGTCGAAGTCAGGCTCCTGGGCCACTTGCTGCATAACTGCAGACGTGAGATTATAATGGGTAGTCTCCACTGTATCATAGATAGGTAAGATGGACTTGTGAGCGAAGAAAAAGTTATACCTCCTTTAGCTTTCCCCGTTGTACCTGAAGAGTAACACATAAAAGCTGTACGTTGGTTAGCTTCCTGTTGAGACAAACGTCGAGGCTCGAGTTCCTCCTTGCCAGCCAGAGACCAGATGCTCTTGTATTGCTCGTGACCGTCTTCTTCCATTATATAAATGTTGTAGTCATCAATACCGCATTCGACCGCTGCCTTCTTGGCCACGTCGAAGACAGATTTTCCAACAACAAGCATTCTAGGACGGGAATCTTTGATATGGTGCACAAGCTCATCATATAAATATCCTGGATTTGCAAGCTGTGATATTTGCTGAGCTGATATTTTCAACCCATAGTGCGAAAAGGGTACTTACCGATACACAGAGGGTAGCCGCCTGTGTCGCCTGGACAAATGCGGGGTAAAGTAGCGTGTTGGAGGAGAAAGCCAGAATGACATCATCCTCTGCGAGTTTCGCTCGATTGACGAGACCATATGCAAGTCGTTTCGAAATAGACTTCAGCTCGCCAAATCTGACAACGGAACACCTATAAACGTGGGCCTTCATTTTATTACGCAGCGATTGACTTACTTGATTACTCTTTCGGTCAGTCCATCCACGTAGACAACCTTATCATCAGCAGGTCGATTTTCATTATCAAAAACGAAGTGCCAACAAGAAGTCTGCGGGAAATCCACATCTGGATAAGGCGAATAGTAGATTTTGTTCGTTGCCGTAGACATCTTAGGTCGTGACACAAGTGACTGTGGGCTTGGTGTGGGCTTATATACTCGTTGAATCGCACCGATTTCTCTGCCGGGGTTTCCGAAGAGGACCGAACAACCGAATTAAGGCCGAAACACCAAATTGGGCTTTGGTGAATGTTTTGGCGAACCAAATAACGTAAGATCTGCCGAATACAGAAAGTCACGGAATTGAGTCCGGCCGGTTTGACATGCAAATCACTGTAGTTGTAATGCATCAATCTTGGGCAATAAATATTAGCTCGGAAAGATTTTGAAACCATTTGGGTTTGCATCTGATAAAATGCCTCGCGGAACCAGCCTTCACCTCTTCAGCACCGTACTATATTATTCAAATACAACGTCAATCAACGAAAGTACATAGATCAGACCTGTCCTCCAGACGGATCACCTACGTTAACCTCCATCGGACGGATATCATATACCTTGACGTCAGCCTCCGACGGACGAATATCAACAACTTCCCCAACAGAACATTTTCGAAGCGGTAATAGCTTTGCTGACGCCGTAGAAGGGTAATTGCCAATTGACGTAGGAAGCGTTTGGAGGTGATTGATAGCTTCTTCAGAGCGGACGGTTATCAAGCTGCAGGTGATACTTGCTATACTTGCTTCCTGTTGCCACATGGTCATGGAGGACATTCAATCAATTCGGCGCAAGACTCACAAGAAAAGATGGCGTGCTTTCAACTTGGTTCTTTGTTTCGTAAAGGATCACATAAAGAATGTGGTTCAGGGAGCAGAGAGCGGCTGACTCCACAATAATCCTCGCGATACGGTGACTGAGGGCCGCTCGACTGCCCGCAGTCGATACACCATCTTGCCGCAGCCCCAGCTGAGTGTTCATCAACTTGTATGCGATGAGAGCTGGACATAGGTTACGTTAGCTTTTGTCCAAATGGATGATATTGTCGGATTACTCGTCGAGTGTACAGTAGTTGCAAGACTAGACAAAAGAAATGCCGCAGTCCACTCCGTCAAAGCCTTAGCGAAGACGCTGGTCTCTAGGTCTACCTGTTGTTGGAGTTCAATGAATAATACCGCGGAAGCTAGAAGGGTGAATGTCAGCTATCACTTGCTGGTGAGGTTCCCCGGCTCACTGAAAGTTGCTATGAACGTCAGGCAAGGTGTTATTATAACGTATATGTTGCGATTCCACAGAATGAAAGTACGGTAAACCTTGTATGTGTAGATTGTTTAGACCTGCGGCAAGCAGCTAAATTGAAAGCACACGTACCATTAAAGCATCCGCAAGAAGAATGGCTCCTACTTGGCCGGTCTGAATGATTGTCTTCTGAGGCGATCTGATAAGGTCAAGATAGGCCTCAGGGTTGTCTGCGTTAACTACAAAAGTCGTATACATATGAATCCATAGACCTATGACATTCTGAAAGTAACAGCGTCTCCAAAAGGTTGTAAGGCATGCGAGTAACATAAAACTCACCACAGTTGCAAACATGAAAATCAGAGTTGACGGTATCACGAGCGGCAGGTTTAGTTTGCCAGCAGTGTTACGCTTGCGCATTATAGTGGCAATAGCTTTCGCGAAGAGCGTCACGGCAATTCCTGATAGAACAGATGCAATACAGGTGACAGGTCCAACTGTGAAATATTCGTACCCACCATAGCAAGAACTTGTAATCACGATTGCAAATAGGTATGCAGGGATGTGGCCAGGAGCCATGATACCAGAAGGGAAATGCTCACAGTTTGTAGTCTTTCGAAATGCCACGGATATAACCATGATCAACAATCCGGTGTTTTCACGATGCCGTTCTTGCCCTATGATATCACTTGTGTGCCATGATGCCACTCCCATCAAGTTCTATGAAAGGTACCAGAGCACGCCACTGTATTTATACAGCCATACTAAGGATGAAGGCGAAACCAGGTGAAAGCCCTGATCGGTGACCAACAGCCAGCTGCAAATATCTTATCTCAACAAACGGATTATACATTTGGCTAAACATCTGATTCCCGGGCACATACCTAGTACTCCGAGTCTTCAACCAGAATTCCCTCTGCAGTGAGTTGCTCGTTGTACCATTTCGGCAGAAGATCGTCATCTGCATCAAACGTTGGACGGGTGAAAGCTCAGCTGGCAGAAAAGATTTTTAAAAAACAACGAACGTGCGATATGCAGGTAGTGCGAGTGCGATACTGTCTTCGATTCCAAACCAAACAATATGCTGAAAGTGAGTCTACTTTCTCCGACAACCTAACGTGACTTGATTCAGCCAAAACTGAAACAGTACTGAAACGACGCAACCTTTTTGATGCCGGTAGGGATCGTCGGAGAAGCAAGTCGGCATTAACCGTCGGTCGTCCCGTAGGCATCCCATAATGGTAACCGAGTGATGACAGTCGATCACTCCCACGGTCGGCCCGCCGCGCTGTCTCACATACTCGAAGTTAAACTTGAAGTTGTTTTTCTGTTGAACTGCTGGCATCTTCGTCGTTGAGCCGTGCCTCCGACTCCACACTCCAAACTAGGTAATTGAGTCACAATTATATAGATGTCGTATCGATTGGGTGGCTGCATGCGATCTCGCGTTGGCCGGAAGTCGAACTCCACGAATAAGTAATATGGAGTCACTATTTATTGACTGCCAGCTGGCATTAAGTACTATAGAGTTCTTCTCGGTTTCCTAACTATGGGTAAACTATTATTTATCCAGGAATTCAGACATACCTTCAGCGAATTGGCGGCCGTCAACAGACTTCGAAGCTGATGCCTATACAGTACCTGAATTGTGGCTTCATCGCTCGTATCTCCATTGCGGTCGCCTGGACTCTAGCTTCTGGCGCGTATTTCCTATGTTATTGTCTTCAACTAGCCCGTGGCCCTCGTATATAATTTCAGGGGTACCACCTTAGAATTTATGGTCGGCGTGCAAGCGTCGAATTTTTCTGCTGTGCATTCCAAATGAATCAGGCTTTTGCATAAAATAGTACACCGATGCTTTCACTGCACCAAAAAGACGGATTTATTTAGATGCTAGTCCCGTTAGTACATCTTACCTTGTCGTGCCAGTTCTGTAGAGTGGGTCTCCGAGATGGCCGATAAATTATCTTCTACGGCCGGCTGTGACGCGTGACTGAACCTGGTGTAGTAAGCTCGACGGATTTGGAAGTGCCACGGACTCTCGATCACTAATATCTATCTTATCGACAACAAGCGCAATCTTAGCGGGTTTGCGCAAGACTAGCAGTGCTGGCCTTCTCAAACTCAACGTTCTGTCTCCTGTCCTAACCCGACAAACTCGCTGATAACAATGTCAACGGGAGCAAACGGAGATACTGTCTACAACAGTGGACCCAGAGCGCTAAAAACCAGAGTGATTCTTATCGGGATCGGGTTAGTGCCAGTCAATCCACCCAACGTATCTCGCCTTGCTCGTGACAAAGCTGATTACTGCCTAATGTAGAGGTGCGACATGCTCCGGAAAGACCACTTTGGCCAAACACTTGAGACGGATTCTTCCCAACAGCGTGATTATACACCAAGATGTGCGTGTTTTTACCTCATATCTATTCTTCTATGCGCCTGCTGACTTTGGGAGCGGGAATGCTGTTATTTATGCTCTGACTGAAACGAACACCAACACGATCGGCGCGGTTGCATGTTACGTAGGATTTTGCACCGGTAAGTACTGATGCCTCTGTTTCGCAGTTTGCATCTAACACGCAACAATTCAGCCCCAAGAACTAGTTCCCATTCATCCGAAATGGAATGTTCAAGACTGGGATGCGCCTTCAGGGGCAATTGACTGGCCACGTCTCGTCTCGTTCCTCCGAAAAGTCAAAAACACGGGAGAGATACCACCGGACCATAGAAGCCATGATCATTTGAATGAGCAGAAGGACGTCCCGGTGCGAGGCGAAACTGAGAGGTGGTGGAGGGATGCATTCGAGCGATTGGAATTGGAGATGAAGGGGGAGGGGCAGAAAATTGTTTGGGGGCTGGTCGACGGTTTCTTGCTATATTGGAATCAAGTGAGAACTATCCAGTGTCAAAATATACTTTATTGACATATTTTGAGTTAGGATGTCATTGACCAGCTTGACGTCCGTGTATTTTTGCGGGTGCCACATGACGTACTGAAGCACCGGAGACACGAGCGCCATGGTTATCACACTGCAGGTAAGGCTCTATAAATCTCTCAAAGATTAAAATCTAACCCGTGCTCTCCATTATTTTCTACTTGCACGCATTTTTCTTGGCTTCCTCTGTTCGTAAATCCGCGCTCCTCCCATGCATTCCCCATCTGTATGGAGTGCAATCCGATCCAGAGGGATCGCTCTGGCGAGATCCGCCACATTACTGGGAACAGATCGTGTATCCGGCTTATATAGAAGCGCATTCCGGGATCTTCGAAGGCGGGGATGTAGAAAATGGCAACTCGACTGGACACAAAGTCGAGAATCTCATCTTGATCCAGGGACTGGAGATGGAGATGAGTGATGTAGTTGAGAAGTGTTGTAGTATACTTTTAGAACAGGCAAAAAGGTAGTACATTGGAACGTACGCTGCTGAAGTAATAGAATTTTATTTATTCCAGACTCCGCTGCTCAGCGTGCTTCGCATATGAAAATCGACATTCTACTCTTGTGGCCATCAAAAGTGGCTATATTTTAGGAATGTTGGACGAGATCGGAACGTCCGCCAATGCCACTTGCGGATCTACCGTCCACAAAAGGAAAGACCTCAGCCACATTGCTCCGGGCACTTATCACATGCCAGCCGGTCCTGTGAGCGCAATATAAGCTTTGCCGGTTATCCTCACACCCCACATTTATTCTCCTTGACATTCTCTAACCCCTTTCGCACCCCAATGGCCCAAGTTATTGTCGTCGGTGGGGGTCTTGCTGGCCTTTCTGCTGCACATACTCTCCTTGAACGAGGTGCCAATGTACTCCTCCTTGACAAGCAGGGGTATGTGCTCATTTCTATGTCGAATTGCGACTTGCTAATAATCGAGTCATAAAGTTTCATGGGTGGTAACTCCACCAAGGCTACTTCTGGTATCAATGGTGCCGGAACACAGACACAGCAGAAGAACGGTATCCCGGACAATGCCCAAATTTTTTTTGACGACACCAAGAAATCCGTGCGTAAATTCAATTCAATTTTGCAGCTTGTGAAACTTATGTTTGATTACAGGCGCGTGATCTCGCTCGTGATGATTTAATCAAGGTTCTTACAGGCCGCTCTGGTGATGCTGTCAACTGGTTGCAGGACAAGTTTGGCCTTGACCTGTCCAAGGTTGCACGGCTCGGTGGACACAGCCAACCTCGTACCCACCGTGGTGATGCTCAGTTCCCTGGAATGGTGAGTTGAAGCTTTACTCTCAAGAAACTCAACCCTGACATATGTCTAGGTTATCACGTATGCCCAAATGGAGCGTCTGGAGGACTTGGCCGTCAGCCAGCCAGAGCATGTTACAGTTTTGAAGAAGGCTCGTGTTTCCAAGCTCCTCAAAGACGATTCGGGCGCTGTTATCGGTGTCGAGTATCAACGGAACGGCAAGACCGAGGCTGCATATGGACCCGTCATCCTCGCTACAGGTGGTTACGCAGCAGACTTCACTGAAGACTCGCTGCTCAAGAAGCATCGCCCCGAGTATTACAATCTCCCTACTACCAACGGCGACCACTGCACTGGTGACGGCCACAAGTTGGCAATGCTGGCTGGTGCGAACGCAGTCGACCTGGAAAAGGTTCAAGTACACCCGACCGGTTTAGTCGACCCCAACGAACCCGAAGCCAAGGTTAAATTCTTGGCTGCTGAGGCGTTACGTGGTGTTGGTGGTCTTTTGGTGGACGGGACTGGTAAGCGTTTCGTCGATGAGCTGCAGCACCGTGACTATGTCACTGGCAAGATCTGGGAGAACGGCAAAGTGAGTTGGCAATAGCACTTGGTCTTCCTTCTAGACATCAAGCTGAAATTTTGCACAGTACCCCATCCGCCTCATTCTCAATGGCCAAGCCTCGAAGGAGATTGAGTGGCATTGCAAACACTACGTCGGCCGTGGTCTGATGAAGAGATTCGAAAGCGGTACTGCATTGGCGAAGGAGATGGGCCTTGACCCCAAGGTACTTGCCAAGACATTCGAGGACTACAATACCAGCGTCCGAACAAAGAAGGATCCTTTCGGCAAGAAGGTATGTCTGCAGCCTATCTGTCTTCGCTTCAATTTCTGACGTGAACTAGTTCTTCTCATCTGGCGAATGGAGCATGAACGACTTCTTCAACGTTGCCATCATGACACCGGTTCTGCACTATACCATGGGCGGCCTCCAGATTGATCCTGAGTCCCGCGTCATCGACGGCTCTGGCAAGCCCATCCCTGGTCTCTTCGCTTCTGGCGAGGTAGCTGGTGGTGTGCACGGCGCCAACCGTCTCGGTGGATCATCACTACTCGGATGTGTCGTTTTCGGGCGCGTATCGGGCGACTCTGCTGCTGCATATCTCTTGCAAGCGACGAGTGCGGCTGTGCAGAAGGCCGGCGGTCGCTTAGCTGCTGTTGCAGGTCATGTCGACTCGAAGCCTGCGGCGACGGATGCAAAAAAACCTGAAGGGAAGGCGGCTGGCGGTACATCAAAGTCGTACTCCGTAGATGAGGTCGCGAAACACAACAAGAAGGATGATATATGGGTGATTGTAAACGACCAAGTCTTGGATGTCACCAACGTGAGTATCAGCGGCATCATTTTATCTTAACATTCCATTGACTTGATCACATGTTTGCTCAGTTCTTACCTGACCACCCAGGAGGAGAGAAAGCTATCATTCTTTATGCTGGCCGTGACGCAACTGAGGAGTTCAACATGCTGCACGACCCCAAGGTATGGCTGACCATCTATCATGATGCTTACGTTCAACCCCGTAACTCACGTCCCTTTCTAGGTCATTCCACGATACGCACCCGACGCTGTTATTGGTAACGTGAAGAAGTAAATTAGGCCGTAAAGACCGCGTTCCGCCTGCCTTGGGTTACAAAAATTTACGACGGTGAAATGCATTATCATCCTGCTGTTCTCCCCACTACGCATTAGCTATTTATTGGTCATCTGATATATCTACACACAACTGTTTTTTGTGGATGTGAACTGTATAATTTAGCTCTGCTTTTCCCTACCCCGGCTTGGATTTCAATCTCTGACTGAAATATTGTAACTCAACCGCACATGATGTAATACATATGTGCAAATAACTTTGTTGACATGGCCTCTAAGTCTGTGTCATGTTTCGCACAAGCACCTGTCAACAAGTGGAAAATCAGAGCCAAACAACATTCTTGTAGAGTCATTTTGATCGATGGAATATCAAGCAGCGACAGAGAATGTCTCAGAACCTTGATGTCGTCACAAAGTACGGAGCTATGTACCCCGGTGCGAAAATTACGAAGAAAGATGTGTCGCAATAGATCAAGACCATGTGGATCCAGACGTGGAGATGCCTCCGAAGAAGGTAAGTCCGATGTTGATGAGTGATCAACAGAAATATTACGGTCCAGAGACAGCGACGAGGGCGGACAAGATCCTCGAGGCGACATTGACTCCGATTGTACATCCGTGTCTGTATTCATGTGGGTAATGTGCTCAGATGTTTCACGGAAGTTCATGTTTGACAAAGGAGCAGCATATGCATTATCATCTGCGACATTTGGGTCAGAAACCCTTACGACTCGCGGGTGGGACATAGAGGACTCGGACAGCACCCGCGAAGCAGAGTTCATGGTAGCTACAAATGTGTGAGTGACTATGTCAAATAAGATGAAAGTCGGACATACTTGATGAAAGGTTTAGCCGAACATACTGGGTGGATTCAACACTCGAGGATGGAAAGACAGTCAGACCATCTATCATGACCGTTTAACACAGCCCAATCCAGTCCAGCCCAAGCACAGCACAGGTGTAACAACAAACCGGACAGCCTGCACACCTTTTGCGAATCCCCAAATCGTTACGCGAGCGCACTATAAGACCCACTAGGTAGCGGGAATTTAAATTTTGAGTTGGGCCCTTACAGACCCAGATCCAGGAAAGCGCGCTTGGTATCCGAACAACACGGACAGGTTGACAGGTCGATATCCATCACATATCCGCACTGAGCCGTATACTACTCATGTCAGGTATTTCAGTGAGAATTGAAATTGTCCCTTTGTGGAATATGGGCGCTTTAAAGGCTGGTAGAAAACTCCCGGTAAATAGTCATCTCGCTTTTTGCTTGTCAGGTGCAAGAACTCCGAATATATGGATTACCCGGGATTTTCCTTTTATCCAGTTGATGTCCTCTTCAAGGTATTTGAGCGATCTCATCCATCTACCATTATATCCAGAAAGATATGCTTCCGTCGAAACTATTCACAATATCCCATAACCCCAAGACAATTGCTACCCAGTGGTTATCAAAATTCGCTGAATCCGCGTCCACAGGTGACGTCCAGTCAACCGTATCTGCTTTCTTACCACACGGGTTCCTTCGAGATTTCCTTATCTTCTCGTGGAACAACCGCACTCTGGAAGGGCACGAAAAGATCTCAGCCTACCTTTCCAACTCTCTTGCACCCGCCCAAATCACTAATGTTCAGCTCGACGAGCAAGCAGGGCTAGAGCCAGAGTTCTTTCCTATCACACGATCAATTACTGGAGTCGCTGCGGCATTCACCTTTGAAAGTTGCCTATTCCGTGGTCGAGGATACTTCCGTTTGTGTCCTGGAGAGTCTCCCAGCGCATGGAAAGCCCTCACAGTCTTTACTATGGCTGATGATCTCAAAGGTCAGGAAGAGGTAGGTCGAGAGACAGGTTTATACGGAGCTCATGCATTGTCTTGGGAAGAGGTGAATGCAGAACGGCGGGCCAATATTGAAAGTGACCCTCAGGTCGTCATAAGTAATTTTCCTAGTTATCAGTGACTCCACCGAGCATTCACCTAATTGCATATAGTTGGTGCTGGACAGACAGGGCTACAGATCACAGCTCGCTTTGGACAGATGAAGATACGAACGATTGTCGTGGAAGCCAATCACAGGGTCGGTGACAACTGGAGAAAGCGATATCCTACTCTCGTACTGCATACTCCCCGTACTCATGCCAACTGTGCGTATCTTTCTACTCAACGGTCGTTAAGTCATTGTTTCTCACCTAGAAACACCAGTACTCTATCAACCATTCCCCAAAAACTGGCCGACCTTCACGCCCCGCGACAAACTGGCAAACTGGCTAGAACAGTATGCCGAGTCACAAGACATCATTGTCTGGAATAAATCTAGTATCCAGCCAATCCCCCGATATGACGATAAAGCGCACAGATGGGACGTCATTGTGGATAAAAATGGTACATTAGTCAAGTTGCACCCCGCACATATTGTTGTTGCTGCAGGAACGCTGGGTGCGCCACACACTCCGGATGTCGATGGATATCATGAATTTCTTGGCGAAGTCTTCCACGCAAGCAGGTTCATGGGAGCTCAACCCTATGCTGGTAAACGTGTCATTGTCGTGGGTGGAGGAAACACTGCTGCAGATATTTGTCAAAACCTGTCATTCCGAGGGGCAGCATCTATCACCATGGTCGTACGCAATTCAACTTGTGTTGTGTCTGCAAAACTTTTGAACGTCATGCTGGGTGCGCTCTTCCCGGAGGGAGTTCCGACAGAAATTAGTGATTTCAAAGCAGCCGCAATGCCCTTCCCTCTGACGAGGGCAACCTTGATAGAGCAGCAAGAAGAACGGCTAACACACGACAAAGATCTTCATGACGGCCTACGGAATGCGGGATTGAAGCTCAATGATGGTGCAGATGGATCGGGGCAGCTAATTTTAGTTTATGAAAGAGCGGGAGGTGATAAGAACACTCAGTCATAGTGAATTGCCACTGACCTTCTTCCCAGGATACTGTAAGTTTCTAAACCATTCGTACCTTCGCACATTGGCTTGATAGGTAATACTAGGGGTTGATGTTGGTTGCGGGGAACTCATCGCATCCGGGAAGGTATAAATCAAGTCGGGCGTGGAACTCAGACGCTTCTCAAGGAACACAGTCATTTTCTCCGACGACTCGGAGCTTCTTGCCGATGTAGTCATTTTTGCGTCCGTATAATCACTATCTCCCATGGGTCGTTTGTTTACCTGTTTATCATGACATTTACAGTACTGGATATGAAAACATACGCGATACAATGAGGAAAACGTTCGGCAATATCGTAATTGACCATACCAAAGAGGTTTGGGGTCTCGATGACGAAGGAGAATTTGGAGGGTGCTATCGGCCGTCTGGTCAACCGGGTGTAAGTGGCTAATCAAACCCTTCGTAACAGCTTGATTACACGTCTTGCAGCTATGGTTTGGCGCCGGAGATTTCTGGAATTCTCGCTTTATGTCGAAATTGCTGGTAAGCTTTAATGATGCAATCATATCAATGAATGCAGATAGTTGATGGTATGTATATCGATAGGCTATTCAAATCAAGGCGAGAGAACTTGGCTTGATCCCTGCATGAGTCCGGTTCATAGTAATATTATCTGGGCATCACTGTATATAGAAGGGCGAAGAAGCGGAGCTTTATAGGAACGATCCTCCACGAACTATTTCAAATTCATCACTGTCATCTTCAAACGTGCTCAGTACTGTCTACTATCCAGACCGAGTTCAGGTCATATGCAGCATAAGATTCACTGTACGAATTTTGTAGTTTAATTGATGCAGTCTGCTATATATCCTGTTATATTGGACGTGCTACGAATATTTGCGTAGGTAATTCTCGTCGGGAACAGAGTTGGGTCCCATCAAGTCCTAACGAACACCCTGACAAGCCACAGACTCGCGCTAGCTAGTATGATGCTCCCAGGGAAGGTATTCAGTGTGGTGTGACGTCAAAACTCTAGGTGCATGTAATAAGTATATACATTCATGTAAGTGTCCAGCTAGAAATAGGTCTGATTCGGTTGCTCATTCACAACTGAATAAATTGTTCTCGCGAAATCACTCGCCGAAGAGTCGCCTCTACAACGCCCCCTACCCTCCAACACACACGGAACTCGCAGGCTGGACTTTCTTCGTCTCCATCTCCATCCCAGTTTCTTTCAAATAACATTACCGACCCACTCGAGAGGCGGTCACCTCATATACCACGAATGTGGTCATGACCACTGTACCGCTCGCCCACGGATTTTTACTTCCAAATCCAATCCTTCTTTCCGCCACAAAGCCATCTGTGCAATCAGCTCCGAAGACACTCCCCGAGTGATGTCAAGTTTGACCGACTCCAAACCCGCTACCTGCGTAAGACCACACCGCCATCTGGACTGAATCAAATCCAGAACGACCTGATCGCTAAAGGGAAACCGAGCAATAAGCTCCAGCCGTTTCAGGTTGGGGACAACAAGAGATGATCCCGTGGAAAAGGATTGTGATATGCCGTTCACCATTCGCTTGAGCACTCGTTTTGTCACTATTGGTGAGGTCGGCTCATGGATTACCAATTCAACGAGAGAGGGCTGAGCTTGTAAAATCGCGATAAGCTCATTACTCGTGAGCTCAACGCAGCAAAGGCGCAAGCGCTGCAAATTGCAGGACGACCTGTCCAGCATCGAGGCCACAGCGTTCTGTGGCAATACCAGGGGGGAATCTGTACCCAATAGTCGAGAAATGTCGAGATCTTGTAGGGAACGTAAAGTTAGGCTGTTGAATAGAACATTGAGATGTCTTCTAGTGCGCAGAACGAGGTGAAGTGACACTAAAGATGAGTGGTCTAGGTCATCTAGGTTATTGTGCATGCTGTAAACGTCAACAGTGCAGCGCACGAGGTTTGAACATTCTTGTAAAATCCAGGGCAAACTCATGGCAAAATAAAGGTTGAAATGAAAACACCTCAGTTGTTTCCACGGAACGAGCAAGTCCGAAGAGTCAACGTTAGACTGCATCGTAATAGTATGGAGCCTTGGCGCAACTTCGAATATGTCCAACGGTATGTTAAAACCGTCATCAGGTGGGTCCCCTAAGATGTCGATATCGAATCTTTCAAGCTGTGGCAATTGCCCCTTGACAGCCGAAAGCATCTCCCAATGTTCTTCATCCAAGACGAAAGTCACGTCACGCCAGCGGTGCGAGTGAGGAATCATAATCGCAATACAGGAGGTGAGCGCATCATGCTCAAGCAGTAATGCATCGATGCCAAGTGTTAAAGGCAATGAACCTGACCGCAAAAGCCAGGTGCTTAGCATGTCCGTCCGGATAGACCTCTTGGAGATGTATGTAAAACTCGCCCCCGAGCTGGAAACGAATTCACGACCGCCCTTCAATGAGATAGATGACCACAGCTGCGACATGGAAATGGCAAGTCTTCGCCATTTATTGCAGACGAAGCTAAGTTGCATGGGTGCCTGAGTCACGTCGAAGCATTTGGAGTTGTAGTTGGAACCTGAGTTGTCTGCACAAAAGGTGAAGATCTCAGATAGTACGTCCGGCGGAATCCTTCGAATCGGCGCCACTATGGAACGGTGCTCCTCCAAGGACCTTTCTAAACTCTGACGCTCCGCTGCCAACTGACCCATGACCATCTGTAATCGAGACATCTCGTCATCCAGTTTCAAGATATCGGTCTCGATATCCGCTATAGTCTTTGAGTATTGCGATCTCATATGGCCGGACAAGGCCATTGTGTTGTTTGAGTTGAGTGTGTTCGGTGGCAGGGATGGAAATGAATGTGCGCCGGATGTCTTTGTCCCAATGAAGACGCCGCAATTTGGACACGTGGATTGAGACATGTTATAAGCTCCCTGAAAGATTGCAAGTTATAAACAAGAAGTGTAACTGCGGAGCCTGAAGACAGCATCGATACCTTTTGAGCGTGTAGATTCCACCTGGGAACCGGGCGAGAAGGCAAACAACAAGGACACGATTGAACAGAGTTCGTGAATTGCAAACAGCGAGATCAGCAAATGTCGTCACGTTCACGTAGGCAACTTGAAGCTTTGTGGTGAGTCGGACCAAGTTCAAGTTCTGCAGAATTACGAGTCCTTAGTTTTAACTAAGGAGTCGTCTGCAAAAACTCGCGCGAGATCGTTTGCGCGAACCTTTTTCTAATTATGGGTTGGACGGGCGCTTCAACGAGAATGAGATTACATAAGCGCCCTTGACTTCCGCCCACAATGAGCTCTCAAAGCAATGACCAACTCGGTCGATTTTTGGGTGGGGCCTATTCCGGCCGGCCTGGGGAGTATCGAGGAGGATATGGAGGAGGCGTCGGCTATGGAGGAGCGGGCGGACTGGGGTTGGGAGGCGGAGGAAGGAGACGAAGCGCGGATTATTTGGAGGGCTGTCGGACCACACACACCATCAGCAACCAAACTAAACGGTCAAAGCACGGACGTACATTCCCGCACAGCAACGACTACGACCCTTCCCCGGCCTGCCTCTTCTGGCGCCTTGGAGATAGCAGCTAGCCCGGGTGTGCCGATTCTTGCTAGCCGGATGGAACATGCGGGCCCGGAGACGTGCGTGCGTTGGTCTGCGTACATCCAAGAGGAAGAAGAGGACCCTAACCCTAGTAAGTGCTGATCGAGATCATCAACCTCGGTGGCTTTGTCGATTTGTTACCTGGACTATTTTGAAGCCCTAAACCTGGTGGCCCTTATGCCGGACCGCGGTACGGGAATAATCTGAATTACCAAGTGTCTCTTTATATGTACTGATCCCAATTTAGTAATTGGTAATATATTGGCGGTGGTCTTGACGCCATTGTGACAAGCTTCGACAAATCGCCGTGAACCAACTGCTGCCACGGCTGACCATGCACTTCGTGAATTATATGGCCTCGTGGAAGGCGAATGACTTGCCTACAGAATCATTGGGTCTGTCAATGTTGACGTCGAGGACTTGAAGAAGCTCACCTAGTGCCAACCTAGGGCAGCAGTGTTAATGGTTAGAGTTCAGTTATCTTAGAGTGCCAGAATATGAATGACATGATAGTTTTTCGGACCCTTTGTTACTTAGATAAATTGCCTTTTTCGTCAAGAATCCAAGGGTGGAAACTCCTCAACTCAGCGCCCACATGACATTGCTTCCTTTTGCTTCTATGTTGCAGATGGCACAAAGCTTAAAGCAAGCTGAAATTGAAGCAAAGTATAAAGAATCGTGATGGATGTTTGTTCTTGGTACTTACTTACTCCTTGCCGCCATGAGGACTCGGAGTATATTGCTGCTCGTTGCTTTGGGTGCAGCATCACTAGCATCCAGTGCAATCTCTGACTCCGATGTAGTTGACGATCTGGACGTGATTTCTCAGTATTGGGGGCAGCTCACGCCATACAACGACAATAAACCAAGTTTCTTTGGGGTTGAAAAAGTCGGCCTTCCCGATGGTTGCGGTATTGAACAAGTGCACATCTTGCATAGGTGTGTGATTTTCTGCTTTGGAAATTAAGGACGTTCTTGAGCGCGTTGCAATGACAGGCATGGACAGAGATATCGTAAGTTCATCACATTCTGCAATCGCCCAAAGTGAAACTGTCATTTAACCAGCTACGTCAACTATCGAGGACGGTGGATTCATGGAGCCATTTGCGGCTAAGTTCAAAAACGTCACGTCAGCCCATCCCAGTGCTCAGTTTAAAGGGCCGCTCGAGTTCCTCAATAGCTGGACTTACCAACTTGGCAAAGGTCTCCTGATAGGTCCCGGATCCGTCACTGAATTTACTGCTGGCATCAGGTTCTGGACACAGTATGGGCGTTTACTGTACAATGCTACCGCAGGTCAACCGGGATATAATGCGTCCTCGGTCAAACGGAAAAATCCTGTTCTCCGTACGACGAGTCAAACACGAATTCTAGAGTCTGCAGAGTACTGGGCCACCGGCTTCTTCGGGTTCAACTCAACCGACAGTTATGATCTGTTAATTATTCCTGAAGGTGGAACAGAAAATAATACTTTGGCATCCTATGACTCTTGCACAAACGATGGCAACTCCAGCATCTACTACATCGGTGATTATGCAGTGGTGAGCCAAACTTCCATTCAGGAAAAATAGTTCGCTTAGACCATTTCAAGATCAATTACATTCCTCGGTACCTCACGCCAGCTATGGCCTGCATCTCAAGCTATCTCCCAGATGGCTTTGATTTGAATATTAACGACACATACGGTATTCAGTTGATCTGCACCTATGAAGTCGCAGTTTTCGGTGAATCCGATTTCTGTAGCCTTTTCACTCTTGCGGAATGGGAGGGTTTTCGGTACTTGATGGATCTGGCTCATTATGGTAACTATAGTGTTAGACTAGCTATGCTTGCCTGTTGTATGCTTCGCTTACTAAGTTTATAACTCATAGTTCGGTAACCCGACTGGAAGGGTGCGTGAGCGTTGGTTATGTCGGACCTTATAACATCTTACGCTGCAGATTGGAACAGGCACAGGGCATTGGATACGTTCAGGAGCTTCTTGCACGTCTCAGGAATCAAACGATCACGGTTTCCAACACATCTGTCAACGCCACCATAGATTCCAACTTATCGACTTTCCCGCTAGGCCAGCCATTCTACCTCGACATGTGGGTATCTTACCACTATATAAGTGGCGCTAATCAATTCTAGTTTCAGGTCTCACGATGACATATTGTACGTATTTGTTCCGTGCACAATTGGACCATCACTAACCGGCCGGTCTGCCGATGTCAGATTATCTGTTGTTACTGCTCTTTCCATCGAGTACTTCAAAGAAAATCTGTCTATGTCAGCCTATCCTCCTGACCCCAAGCGCCACTTTATGGTATCCCATTTGGTACCATTTGGGGCACGCCTGGAAACTGAGGTTATCGGCTGTGCTTCTGCTAACCCAGAAGCCAAAACCAAAGCCTCGACAATTTATACATTAGGGCAAAATGGATATAATCCCAGAGATGCAATCCACAAATTCATCTGTATGTGATGGTCAGTCTTGATTACTGCGCTAATATCCGTGGTAATATTATGCTGACTTCCCCATAGGAACAACGGGATTGTTCCGCTCGACACCATACTGGGTGGTTTCTGCACTAGACCAGATGGCATCTGTGCACTGGAAAGATTCATCACGAGCCAGGCGAACACTTCAGTGCTTGCAAACTATCAGTATGCGGTGGGTACTTTTTATATTTCTTCGCAAGTTAGATCCTGACGCACCACACATTGGCGTAGTGCTTTGGGAATTGGACTCTCGATGAGCTGAAATTTGTTGAAGACGGTAACATCTTTCCTTGATGCAGTTGGAGTGCTTGCGACGTCCAGTGTATTTTAAATGTCCGTCTATGGCTTGCGTGTGACGAATAACTCTGGTCGTTGTCTTTTTCCATATCTTGTATACTTTGATCCATAGCATATAGGTAAGGTCATGGTGTTTGTACAGTGTTATGTGCTTTGCGGGAGCATAGATGGCAATGCAGAGGTTGGGGAGTCTTCTTTGTCAGTCTCGCTTGTATCTTCTGCATTGTAGAGAGGCCAAAGAGGTGGAAGTTCATTTAAAGTTATTTTTCAGTTGAATGTATGGGCATCTATTGAAAGTGTCTTACCATCATCAATTTCGTCTTGATCTTCATTATCATCAGAGTTGGCAGCGTCTTTGTAATGCATAGTATCAACAAGTTCCATAGCCCATCAAGAGCAATTTGAATTGGCAGTTGTAAGGTGTGAACACACCAAATCATGATTAAGGAAGATGCTATCGCAGAGAGGATTGGGGCAAGGAAAATTTGGGCCTGTAGGCAAAGGAATATGAGGGTGCTGCATGTCTTGAATCTGGGAAGTCTGGGATAGGAATTTGATGCAAAAGATGAGGTGGTATAAATATGATTGCTTTGTAGGCTTGAACTTGGAACAATAAGCACTCACTGCCAATCGGCCAATAGAAGAATACAGAAAGTATTATTCCTCACCATCTGATAGAGTTATTGACCAACAGACAGATGCAGATGCCCCATGGGGCAGAGTGGAGTAACTGACTGAAGATGAGATGAGTATGCATGCTAAGTCCACATTCACACGCCTTGCTGGGCCTCCTGTGTGATGTCCTGCATATTCATTTTCTTCTCAAGCACTACTGCCATCACCTGCATCACTGTACAGTCATGTCTTCACCTGCTTCTTCTAAGTCTCACCACACCAAAATAACCTTTGAAGCCCATTTGGCCTCCCTATCAGTGTTTTGCCTTGTTTGTGTGTCAGCTCATCTAAGGCACCATCTGCCAATGCTGGGCTTTCCAAATTCCATGAGCGATTGAGATGGAATCCAAAAGTATGTAACATCTATTCCCAATACTAAATATTATCTGACACTACTTAGATGGGTAGACAGATACACATACACTCTTGAGCTAATGCACATAAAGCGCTCTCATTTGCAAGGGCTGTTCAAGCAACCCTCCAAGCTGAATGACAGAGTGCGCTCATGCACATCAATGAAACAGAGGAGTACCTTGGATTATTACAAGCAAGGAAGGCACTCATCAAGTTGAGATTATCTGAAGCAGACAACCAGGTTGGTATTGTCAGGGAGATACTGGACAGTGATGGAATTCCAGAGATATCCCTATCAGATGATGAGGACTCATCTTCAGTTGTTGCTCCTCCAACTTTGCCCAAAGATATTGGGATGAACAGCTCAGATGTTGATTCTGACACTGAGTCATACTATTCAAGACACCATGACAACTCTGATGACACCTTTTCTTCATCAGGCGAGGATTCATATTTTTCAGGGGGGGGGGCATCTCACAGTAGATCAGGCAAGAGTGGTTGGTTGGCTGGCTCCAACAAGTGTTTCTGATGCTGCTGTTGCGGAGGGTGAGTAATCACATGTGGAGGGTCTCATGAGCAAAGTGCTCGCTTGTCTTGGGTTTTGTAATAGTGCAATATTCATTTGTGATTTCTTGGTCGAATATATCAGTATACCCTGTACTAGGTAGAGCTGTCATGTTGTCTTTGTTCTAAATGTTTTGTTTTACCTAGTACCACATATATTGGTCTCCACTTCATTAATACTATTGTTCCCATGCTGCTACCATGACTTTATTCAAACTGAAATCACATACCCCTCAGCCCACACCTTCTCTGGCACCCTTATGGTTTGTATCACTGAGTCAAAGTGTACACAAATGCAAGGCAAACATGCACTTTTCATTAAACTGTCTTATAAACACAACAGATGACCAATGTTTCTCAACTGCCCTCCAGCTCATATATATTCTGTTTTACATGCTTTTCACTACTGTGAAAAACCTTCCTGTAATGGAGAGAATGGGTATGTATTTGAAAATCTTCTAGTTTAACCCTACAGCTTACGCTTTTGCAAGGAGATGAAGGACCATCAACTTGAACAACAAAGAGCCACACTGCTATTACAGCTCCTGTAGTTCCAGGCCCATCGACTGAATCATCATCTATTCCTGGATCATCAGCATCACAGCCAACAAGGGGAAGGGGCTGGAGAGGAAGCTTAGTGGTGCGAGCTTATCATTGTGTCTGTAACTTATTTACTAAATTCATTACAGGCAAATAAAAACAGAGGGGGCAGGAAGAAGGGAGCGGCTGCGCCCTTTGTTCCTTTGGATGAACAAGTCACCTTTACTCCCATTCTATACAATCCAGTGGCAGCCATGGCCTCAGCACAGCAAACACTGTCTTCATGCATGCCTATGCCTTTGCAGGCTCCTGATCAGGCGGGGACATTATCATGGACAGACTTTCAGCAGCACCCCATCTCCTAACAATCTTTCTCACAGCAGCAGCCTTCATTTCAGGCAATTCTGCAACAGTTCTTGCAACATCAGTTCCTGCAGCCCATTTCACGACAGCTTTTATGGCAGCCATCCTTGCAGCTCATCCCTCAGCAACCCCTCTCACAGCAGTTGCTTATACAGCCATCATTGCATCAGCAGCCCCTTCCGGAGCAGCAGTTGTCATGGCAGTCCAATCAGCTGCCATTTGTCTCTTAAGAGATGTCTTTTTTGCAGCAGTGGCAATCTACATCACAGCAGCCACTGGCCATGCCTCAAGGTGTTGACTTTCCTTTAGACTTTGACCATCCAACCTATGATTGGAACTACCAAGAATCCACTGGAGACAGCCTGCTGGCTGGTGAACCCTTGTTGTTAGAAGAAGAAGAAGAGTACTCCAAAGGAAATACTACTATTTTCCCATTACCTAGCTCATATCTTGGAAACTGGGATTGCATGCAGCTTCCCACTCCGCAGCCTTCTGTTTCCTACCCGCCACAGAGACCTGACCAACCACTTGAAGGCTACACACCCCCATCTTCATTTACCGCACATAACCCCAAGTTTCAAGTGGAGCAGCACATGCCAGTCATGCACTCAATGTCACCACATGTAAACCTCCACCAGACACCAAGTGCTGGTAGTGCAATGGGGCCAACCATTGATGTTGCTGAACTGGAGTGTTGGCTCTACACACCAACGCACATGGTAAGTTGGTAGCCATCATCATCACTTTTCAAACTAACAGTTGTGAAGATGTCGGCTTCTTCTGTAGATGTCCTTGGGGCCCATTGTTCTCGTCAAGGGTTGGTGCAAATGCCTTCTCCATATAATCTTCAAGTTATCATGACATCACAGCGCTCCTCTCTGGCAGGTTCTGATAGCCGCTCAACCAATACACATGTCACAACACCTTGTAAACTTTCCAAGTGAGCAAGCCTCCATGGAATAGAGTGTCAAATCCATCCAGTTAAGTGACAGTCATGCAGCCAGATTGAAGCCCAGTTGACTGCCCAGTCAGTTTCATCTGTTCCAACATCTGGCCTCATGCTATCATCTGCAGAAAAGGCTAATCTTGATTATGTGATGAATGTCTACATCACAGAGCTCTGTAACACCTATTTTTGGCCTGAAACTAATCTGAGTAAGACCATGGCCAGGGAGGCCTTTTTGCAGGCCAATGCACATGCTAGAAAGCATCATCGTCTACTGACTGATGCAACTGATACAACATCCTTCAATCATAGGGTAAATTATGTTTTGTCTGTTCCTTGAACAATCTCTAATGTATTGTCTGCAGATTAGACAAGCCGACTCATTGTGGCATGGAAATATCAAGAATGCTGTTTTCTGACATATCAACTTGGGGGGAGTGGGCCATTGCTATGCATGGCAGGTATGAGTCCCCTATTTTATTCATTTTATTTACATACATATACTCTGTGATGTATTTGTATTTTTCTACAATTTACTTTACTATGTGTTAACATGAAATGGGTAATCTTAGCACTAAATTCTCCCTACATCCTGAACAACCAGATTGCTGGTGGTGTATAATGAAGAACTGCAAACATCTCCTTCATCTGTCTGAATTTTCTCAAGGATTTTGCTTGTATAATAGACTTGTCAAATGTCATTGACCTGTTTCCATGGGGAAAAGTGATTCTGTGCCTTGTCTCAAATATTTGGGCATATGAAAATCACAACTTCAGAAAACCACCACAGATAAATCAGAAAACTTCAACATGTGTCATAATATTTAAAATAAAGTATATAGTAAAAAATACAAAGCTATCATGGTGTGTACATGATATACATATGTAAACAAAATGAATAAAATATGGGACTTATACTGACCATACATAGCAATGGCCTACTCCTTCCAAGTATTGTATATAAATATTAGTTCATTCTAAAATTTTCTAAAACAGGTTAGTCCAATCACCAAACAAACATAACAGTTGAATTTGCATTGAAGAATAGCATATACATATTTATCAATTCTTGAAATTACCAAAACAGGTGGGTGCAATTTCAGAATAGACATCGCAGTTTAATTCACATGAGAAATGGATACAAAATGCATATAATTATGTATTGATTCTGAAAATTACCAAAACAAATTGTTATGATCAGCAAACAGATGTTACAGTTGAATTCACATTGCAAAACAGTACAGAATGTATATAAAGTCTCAAAATAACCAAAACAAGGTGGTTCAATCACCAAACAAACATCACAGTTGAATTTGCATTGAAAATGATACAGAATGCATATACATATTAGTAAATTACCAAAAGCACCAAAACAGGTTAGTCCAATCACTAAACAGACATTATAATTCAATTTGCATTGAAAAATGGTGCAGAATGCATATACATATTTGCTAATTCTCAAAATTACTAAAATGGGTTAGTCCAATTGCCAAATAGACATCACAGTTGAATTCACATCAAAAAACAGATCCCAGACATATATAATATCATCCATGTAGTGCAATAGCCATTGAGATCATGAATTTGTTATATCAGCCATAAAAGGAAATAGATGAGAGACCATAGTTGTACATGATTGTAAACAGATGTAAATAATAATGTATAACACATTTGGACCTCAAGAGGATAAATTGTACGATCAAAAAACAATGAGCAAGCGGTTTTTGACATTTGGACTATTTTGACTATTTTGGATATAATATCCTAATTAGGCAAGTCCTACCACAATGACAAATCAAAACAAATGTCTCATAACACATTTAGATCTTGAGAGTATATATTATAAGAACACAAAACAATGAGCAAGCAATTGTTTGATATTTTGACTATTGTGAATTGTTTAGAAGCAATATCCTAATTAGGCAAGTGCCACCACAATGACAAATCAAAACAAACATCTGAGAGCATTTTCTGAAAATTTGTATTCAATTTTTTTTTCCCACAGTAACAAATTTGTATTCAAAATTATTCCCACAGTACTCAAGAGCAGTGTTAGGGAGGAGAAAACACCATAAAAGCATGGTCAAAGAATGAGCCTTTAAAAAAATTTAAAGGACTCATAATGACTATGACATCCAACCATCACCCCAAGATTGTCTAAATATGTCTGCTGAAGAAATCAGGATGTACATCACTGATCACATTGCGGCAATCCTCAAAGACAAGGGTTTTTTACATTTTGGTAAAAATGCCATCAATGTATGTCATTCGTTGGATTGAATATCATCTTGATATTGACTTTCCATTACCAGGGTGATGGTCATTACAACCACCCAGTTTATTTCGGGTTGGTGAAGAAAGTTCTCTGTGAGCACAAGGGCATTGTGTGTATTTTTCCACATTGGTTTCATCAAATGTTTCCCATTCCTGCAATGGCCATTGTGGCTGCTATGGTAGCTAATCTCAAACACCATCATTACATGTATGTATTTACATTTTGAGTTTGCAGATCCAAATCATCCTTGGGGAGCTCATCTTGGGTGAACGTGGGGGTCAAGTTGAATGACGGACAATGCGCAATATATAACAAACATGTCACTGTACTTCAAGGCATGGACCAGGATGAGAAATATCATTGGCTCTTCCTGCGACAAACCCAGAAAGCCATTTTAGGATTCATTATGTGAGTTATCGTTTGTGGTTTTTGTCTTCGATGTGGTGCTTTTTTTATTTCTTTGTGCTCCTTGGTGTTTCGATTCTACCTAGCTTCCTATGAGATAAATTTTACCTGAAATTTCAACCTCTCAACAGTTGATTTTCTTTCCCCTACCAGACCTCTGCACCAATCACCACAAACTCAGGTCCTGATGGACACTGCATTGTTTTTCTCAGGTGCTGCCTGCAGAACAGTTTCGAGAAGAGTTTGGGAGTACATGGCTGTATTAGCACCAAAGCTAATGCATAAAATATCATACTAATCATCCTTGTTAACGAATATGGGACGGACAGCGCCCGAGCTGCGGTCTATTATGGCCCATTCCCTGCCATCCTTAACACGTCCAACGAGGCATGGGACGCATTTCATGTCCACTAACTCGAGGCGGCCCTCTCGCGAATAATAATAAATGTTGTTTTCGCTCTTCATCCGTGCATCCGTGCAGGTGCGGATGGCAGCCAAGATAAGAGTGGTTTTCTCTGTAAGTCCAAGTGCGAGTGAGGGCATAAGTCTAATGAGGAAGATATGCTGTAATTGTCCAAAAAAGATGCACGGTTCAAGTATAACCGGTCGTTTCGGGTACCGCGCATTCTTGTCGATAAGCATCTCGTACTGTTAGCGAGAGAAATTGTAAGCAGTAATAATAGTGTTCATGTATGTAACTTACTCGAACGAAAGTCGCATCTTGACGGTCATTGCCACATGGAACGAGTGCCGACGCATTCATCAGGTCTCCGTCATCAAGGAGCTGCACCTTGCCGTACTGTAGTAGGGATGCCGTCCGTAAGTGAGGTTGAATGTCCTTCGTTGGGAGATCAAACCGAGTTGCGAGACATGTCACGATTTTCGCAAGAAGCGATGGAGGGACAGGGTCTCGAACACAAGGGGGTAGTAATACACAGGTTGGATCTGAAAATATAACGTGAGTATGTTTACGTTACCAGAAATCTAGTACTCACAGGCTTCATCGGCAAACATACCAGCAACATCAAGCTTTGGTGCTTGGAGGGCTAGAGTCTCATGAAGATGATAATTTATCTTGACCTGCGCTAGCTGCGCCACCTCTGTCACATACCGATCAATGCTAGGGAATGGAAAACGGTGACTCCTGACAGCTGGAACCAAAGAACCGCAATAGCGCTCCATCGGAAATGCCCAGTAGGCCCACATTGGTCCAGCAGCTTTGATACAGTCTGCGACGTGCAGAAGTGCATGTATTGTAAGAGTGCATGTGGCGAGGCGGCTAGGCAAATATTGATAATACATTCTGATGAGACTGATTAACGCAATTCGTCACAGCAAGAGAGTGGTACTCACTTTTCATAGTCCTTTACCCATCTGATAAAACCATCACGAACGTCTTGGATTTCTTCAGTGGTGATTTCGAATTGCAAACACATATGAAGGAGCCTGACGAGCTTGATAAAATGCGTATAGTACCGTTGCCTGCGAAAGTGTCGGCGCAGAAGCATGGGCCCTAAATAAAGTGTCCAAAATGACCATGTGTCTGCGGTATACGAAGATCTGCCATTGACGGGGTTCGGTGGTCGAGCACCAAACACTGATGGTATTGTGGAGCCTGCAGCAGCAGTTGCAGCACCAATAGCTTGCCAAACCTTTGGTTGGAGCCGATAGTCACCTTCACCTTCATCGAGACCTTTGAATTCCCCGGTCCAAAACAGAACAAGATTTGGAATCAAGTTCTCCCAAATAAGATGCATGAAGTCGTATGGAAACGATAAGGGAAAAGAAATGGATTTGAGATACGAGAAAACAGAGACCCCTTTGATGCCATATGCTGTCGAGAGTTGGTCTTTCTCCGTCTTGTTCCGGGCGTCTCGTACTTCTCTAGCCTGGCGCAGCATCGCTTCCTCAGTGCGCAGGGGAAGCTTAGCAGCATCATAGACCGCGATTGCTGACTCAAATTCTGCCACAGTGGGGTGCTGGGAGCGATCAAGAGGGACATAGTAAACTGGGTTTTTTGAATTGGGTATCTGCACACCGAGGATATTACACATGCGGCACGGCGAAAATCCGTTATGGCCGGTCATGCGCATTACCATGGACATAGCAGGCATGTCGCCAAAGACGATGATATGCCTGCGATGCCTATATGGTCTGGGACCAACACAAACACCACAACAAGATCTAATAAATGCGAGTTGGCGAGTAACCCTTCCAA
>KN833026.1:249110-305301 GCA_000827315.1 Piloderma croceum F 1598 | reverse complement strand
TCGGCTTCTCGCCAACTCCAAAAGTCATCTCTTCTTCCCATCCGTCTGGTACGTACGGATGGACCAGAGAAACTGTGTAGTGTTGGAGGAGCATTCCTGTATATCACCGTCAATACTCTGTTAGTTGGGCTGATAAGGAGGGGAAATAATGGGAAATGGAAGGAAACCAGACGTACCGATGACCATAAGCGCAGAGCCATCGAAGACTTTATACATATCCCTTCGGAGCTCTTTTTGTCTCTTCTCCCTCTTCTTCAATTTCATATTCCTTTTTGTTGTCTTTGTTCTCGCACTTTTCTTCGGTGGACTAGGCATTTCTTCATCGTCTGTGCTTTCTTCTTCTTCTTCCTCCTCCTCCTCCTGCCGCCCATCCCGTCCAGGAGATACCGACTCTTCATCTTCATCCCCCTCTGCGCCTTCAGCCGCATCCTTCATTTTCTTTGTCTTCTTCTCCTTTCTATGCATCCGACTCAAATCGAGTAATATATTTTGTGATGCATAGTAACGCGATGCAAAGAAGTGTATTTGTTTTAAGAGGTCCTGATGCACATGAATGTTAATAATGAAAATGGAGAAAGACGAATATCGAACAGGGTTCGAGGCGCGAGCCGATCGAATGGAAATGGCAGCGGAGGGAAGGGCAGTTTTGTTTTATTTTAAAAAAAGATAAATAAAATGAGAAAGACGTACCGAAGAAGGAGTTGAAAACTCATCATCACACTCGATCAGGGCGGTATGCGGATTCTGACCATATATAAAATCGACATCATGTACCAGTTTACGTCGTTTACGCGCTCGGCGATCTTTGAGGTTTCGTCCACCGTCGGTTTTCGGTCTCATATTATACTTGCCATCTTCTGCATCTGCATCCTCCTCCGTCGGCTCGTCTTCTCCACCACTCTCGATACCATCAGCTGCTCGTCTCCTTGGAACAGCTCCCCACCCGCCCGCGTCCGTCGCTATCCAGTTCCCTCTGGCATCTTGAGGTGAGTTCGTGTGGTGCGGCCGGGCGCGAGAGCCAGTTGGGTGGAGGGAAAGCGCAGTGAGGTCGTGGACTGTGGTTCGACTGTGGTTCATAGTTTCGGTTCACTTGTAAATGAACAAAATTAGCCATTCATGATTCGGCACTTTTGCCTGGTCCTAGCAGGTCACGTTACTTGATTTTGTTTAATATCCATCCGTCAAGAGTTAACATTTTTCAGATCAACAAAACAAAAAAAGGGGGACTACAACCTGCTTGAAACATTTCGAACGAATCCGATCCTATCCGCACCGAAAGTGCAAAATCGAATTACGTAAAAAAAGAGAAAAAAAATCCATATCGCAAAGCAAGTAAATGTAGAGCCGTAAGATCATGCATATGTAGTAGACAGATTGTTGGTTGTTGTTGTGTCCTCAGACGAAATAAAGTAAAAGACATGGATGAGATGGGATGGATGGGGGCATGAGGTAGTTATGCAAACTTGCAAGGACTTGGAAAAAGAAGTAGACGAGAGATAGAATAGAATAGAATAAAACAGTTGTATGGTGGGATCTATAATGCGAAATGATGATGCAAAGGTAGTACAAAACTAACAAACCAACAAAACAAAACAAAACAGATAATAAAACGTGATTACCTCCTCCCTTCCTCCCAAGTCACGCCCCACCAATATAAATCCTACGTTTTTGAAGACTCCGAAGGTAGGACCCAAGAATCCTTCATCCCAAAGAACTTAAGCAACGCCTCAGTGACTAGTTCGGAATGGGTGACCGTTATATCGTGTCCTGCGCCTGAGACGGTTAGGAGTTCTGAGGAGGGGATGTGTGCTTGGATTGTTGATGCGTATTTGTAGGGGACTGTGCGGTCTTCTGTGCCCTGGTGGGGAATGGGAATGTGTGTGAGCGTGTGTTTGGGTGTTTTGGGGTTTGGATGAGAGATGGGATATGGTGAAGTGGACAGACGGAACAAGAGAAGGAAACAGGAGAGGAGAGGGGGGGGGGACATACATGTATCAAAAGAACACTGCGTCCACTTTTTGCGAGGTTCGTGTATGAGGATGATTGACCCCGTATGGGACCGAAGCGGATGGAAGAGGCGAGGGCGCGGTTGTATCCTGGGAGATGGGCTGATTGGAGTCGGACGATCTGTGTGTGGGGGAGTTGAGGAGCTGGGGAGTGCGAAGGGGTGGGGGGGGATACGTACCTCTTGTACTGGATCACCGAGTGTTGGGCCTATTGATGAGTTCGCTAGGTGTTGGAGGTACATCTAATGTGCCCCCCAATAATAATCAGCGCTTGAGCTCGGATGAAAGAATAAACAAGCCCCTTCCCCCCAGCAATGCAGCACTCGAAACTTGGGGGACTCACGCGAAAAGGGAAACTGGATGCGAAGGATTGTACGAGCGGGGAAGACATGAATTTGACCGTTCGTGATATATCGTTTGACTAGATTCCATCATCACCCAACCAACAAAGCAACGTCCACCGAAATAAAATAAAACCGAACCGAACCGAATCAAATCGTCAGCATCGAAAGAGGGGTGGAAGGGGGGGCGAGGAGCGCACCTCGAGTAACCCAGCTGAAGCTATGAGTGCTACTTTGCCGCTTATGAGTTGGGGGAAGAGGTCTGATACTGCTACTGCTATTGATGCGCCCTGTGGGTGGGTGGGGGTTAGATTATTTTGGGGGCGATGGATACCCAAAGCGCAAAATAACTGACCATACTAACACCCACAACCCCCGCCCTCTCCCACCCAACATGCTGCATCAACAAAGCGAACTGGGTGGCATAAAGCGAAGTATCGTATACGGTCTGCGGGGCATCGGAGTATCCGCGGCCGTAGAGGTCGTAGAGGAGGATGCGGTAGCCTTTGGAGGCTAGGATTGGAGCTACGTCGCGGTATACTAGGGAGGGGATTGAGAGGCCGTGGATTAGGATTATCTAGGGTTGGGAGTGAGTTGGGGGTGTAATGGGGGAGAGAGGGGGTGGACGCACTTTCTTGCCTTTCTCAGGACCGATAAGCCAATACCGCGTCTAATGCAAAATGATCGCATATCATTTATTATGTAAGGCGGACCCAGAAGCAAGGGGGGGGGTGGGAGAACATACCCTGCCCTGTGGAAAAGTAACATACTCGCCACCTGGATAAAAGTCGTCCGGGTATACATCCCAGCTCCGACACGGCTTGGGGAGACTGGCTAGGCTGTGATAGACGCTCGGGAGAGTTTGTGGGGTGTTTGGGAAGTTGGAGAGGGTGTAGAGCATTAGGAGGAAGGGGATGATGACGAGCGGGAGGGTTAGGGTTAGACAGGGCGCCATCGATGGCAGGGAGGAGGAGGGGAGAGGGGGTTCAGGAATATGGCGCCACTCAATGAGGAAGGCGAAAAAGGCAGCACGTGACCTGATATTGTAGAGGCGACGGGGAGGCGTGTCCTGTTTGGTTTACCCTTTTTGATACTAACCACACCTCCAGGATGATGGAGCCTCCGTCGCTCGTCCTGTCCGATCTCGTCCATGGTATGACGCCCTCCCCGGCTCCCCTCCCCTTTTTGGCTTTGCGGCGGAGCACAAGTCCGGAGGCGGAAGAAGAACAGGGTGAGGGGGGCGGGCCTTGGCTTGCGGAGGAAGAGGTGGCTGCCATGCGGAGGAGGGTAGGGGAGTTTAATCTCGCTGATGCTGATCAGGGGGTTATGTCCGCGAGGGAGAAGGAGTTGATCGATATGGTATGTTTTCGTTTCCTTTCGTTCGTTTGCTTTTTTTGGGGGGGTATGGGTGCGTGGATGTCAGTGTGGGTGTGGTGGCAGATGTAATCCCGCACTCACAAATCCCCATTATCCACCTAATATCATCCATAACACAACCCCCTCCCTCAAACACCCAAATCTAACCACCCCCCCTCCCAACAGGTCCTCAAACTATCCTCACTCCCAAACTCCCACTCCAACCCCCAACAAAACCTATCCCAACTCCAACTCCAGCTCCAAACACAAGCAGAAACGATCTCTACACTCATCGAACAGCGTAACTACCTTATCCACGAAGCTGAAGCCCAACGTGCGAGGTGGGAGAGCGAGAGGGAGGGGTGGGGAAGGATGGCGGAGGCGCTTATTAGGGTTGGGGGGAAAGGTGCGAAGGGGGGTGGTGGGGAGGGGTATAGAGATGATGTATGTGTTTTTTGGGGGTTTTATTTTATTCTTTCGTGAAACTGATTATTTTGTTTTTATAGTCATTACATGTCGTACAAGACCACGAACGACATTATACAGGCGTTGAGACTGATAACAAAGCTCTCCGCATGAAGGTCCGTCCTCTCTCCCCCTCTTTCTCTCTCCCTTACCTACCTCCCACGCACAGCTATCAGACACCCAATACCGCCTCTCAACGCTTGAAGCGCAGCTTACCAAGCTCCGTCCTCTACTCCTCATGCAACCTACCATCTCACAAGCCGCTTATGAGCGACTTTATCCATCACACGCACACCCGCATACACAGAACGATCCAAATCCCAATCCCGACGCTAATGAGCAGACTCCAACACAGATGAAACCCGTACAAACCGTACTGGAAGATAATCCTATCGATAACATCGTGCCTTTGGATGAAGATACGTTGATGGGACGACCTCGACATCATTATCACCATTACAGACGAGCTGTATACTCTTACCCCACCGCCGCCACCACTACCATCACCCCCGCCATCACCCCCGCCAAAAAATCAAACGCCAAATCCACGAGTAAAGATAAGTCAAACGACCAAGAAAAAGATGGGGGGAGAGGAGGGGAAAGAGAAAGAGACGATAGGAAAAGATCGAGCTTGATGGCGGATGCGAGAGCTGAGCATTTATTGTTGGCTGCGCAGAGATTGGGTAGGGAGCGGGCGTTTGTACTTGGTGGGCTTTTACAGGTTGAGAAAGAGAAAGAGAAGGGAAAAGATAGACGGAAGAGCGGAGTTGAAGATGGAGGACAAGGACAAAGACAAGAGAAGGAGAAAGAGAAGGGACCGAAAACGCCTAAACGACACGGGGTGAAAATGGGACATAAAGATTCATTAGTCTATCCCTCCCTCACCACCGGCACCGGAACGACACCAGCAACACCAACAGCAGGTCCAGGGAGAGGTCTATTCCCAGTCCCTAGACAGGGGAGCTTTCATTTGCTTAATACGCCTACTACGCATAATTCGGGTGGGTATAGTATGTTTCCGATTTCGTCTGGGGGTGGTGCTGCTGGGAAAGATACTGGGGCTGGGGCTGGGGTTGGGGCTGGGAGGGGGAGGGGAAAGGGGAAAGCTAAAGGGAGAGGAAGGGGAAGAGGGAGAGGGAAGGAGAAGGGTGATATCATCTCCTCTTCCCCGTTCACTACTCCACACACTACTGCTGCTAGTACGGGTATGGTGTTGACCACACCGACGACGACGAGGACCCAAACACAACGAGCGAACCCGCCTACGCCACTTGATTCGTTGTTGAGCGCTGCGAGGTCTTTGATGGAGCCTGTTGGGTCGGTTGATGATGGTGGTTTTGAGTCTACTGGGACTGGGACTGGGACTGGGACTGGGTCGGGCTCGGAGTCGGACGCGGATTCGAATGATTGGGATGACAATAACGAAGATGACGATGACGACGATGAGTCTAACTACTCCGACACCAGGCCTACTACTGGTACTACCCCAAACCACCACCACCACCGCCCCCACCAACATCATCCGCGCGCTGCGAAACGTAAAACGAGGAAACGGCCCCTAGCGGCTTTATCGATTCCTGAGAGTCCCGTTCCCGCTAAGCGGAGGAAAGTGGGCGCGGGTGCGTTGTCCAGTCGGGTCATGAGGGATCGAGGTACGGGTGCGGGTGCTGGTGAGGCTGGGAGGGAGAGGGTCCGAAGCGCGTTAGACGTCCTCGCTGACCAAGCTGCGGTCGCTGCTACACCCCTAGGGAAAAGTAAGAATAAAGGGAAAGAGAAAGAGAGGGGTGATATGGGTGATGGACCTTCTTCTTCTTCTTCTTTGGCTTTGCATGCTCGTCCGCCTAGGACGCCGTTAGCGGAGAATGGGACGTGGAGTACTTTGAAGCCTGTTCAGTGGGGTGAGGAGGAAGCTAGTTCGTCTCCCATTGGGGAGGCAGAGGTGGGAGGGGGAGGGGAGGACCGTCCGTCTTTTGTGGTAGGTTCTAGCACGGGGATATCACAACGGGATCAAGCAGAGTTGGAACGGATGGTATTGGATACGCTCGTTGGTGCTGAACAGCAGACTCAGGCTCTAGGGGAGGACGAGGAGGATGAGGAGGCACGGTCTGATGGTTCGCATTCGCATTTGGATTCGCCTTCTCCTCGTGATCCTTTACGCTCGACATTGCAGCTCCCACGAGCACCGACACCAGATGTTTTTGGGCCTAGTACATCGCGTATTACTGCTACTGAGTCGATACCTGCGGTTTTGCCGGACGCGACTACGCATTCACGGAGCGAAGACGCACGGCTGGGTAATTCGAATTCGAATTCGAATTCTCAGCCTAACGAAGGACCTTCAACATCGATATCAACATTAACATCAACTACGAACATTCATCAACGATCAGCATCAACACCCACCATCACCGCCAATAACACCATCACCATCACCGACAACCTATTCATAGACCCACCCCCCGACCCAGATTCAGACGAATTCGGGAATATCCACATGCGTCGTGATACGGCTCCTGAGCTGAATATCCTTGGTTTGACGACAATGCCTGATTTTGAGCTGGGCGATGATATAGTGTTTGGTGGGGAGGATGCAGAGCTGGAGCGAGCTATGCATAGGGATTTGGCGAGAGTTGGTGTGCAGGATGGGGGTGTGGGTTTAGATACGCCTTCTAAGCGACCCAGGAGCCCATATGTCAAATGGAGTAAGGAAGAAGATGACTTGCTCGCTCAGGTTAGTCCTTATCTTCACATTCAAACAAAGATTCGAATATCTAAAATAAAATAAAACAATCACTCTCACTTCCAGGCAGTTGCGAAACACGGTCAGAAATGGGACTTGGTGCAGAAAGCGCTACCGTCTAGAGGGTATCATCAAGTACGTCAACGATGGCTTCGGAAGCTCGGCGTATTTGATAGTAAGCCCGACCTATCCTCGTTTCAGACTGGGGGCGTCAGCTTCCCGCCAGGCGCGAATATCGTTGCTAATGGTGGTCCATCATCCGGGTCTCCTACTAGGCCTGGGGGTGGTGCGGGTGGAGGTGGCGATTCGATGTTACTGCCTCAGCCGAAGTTGGGGTTGGCGCCGCTTAGTAGCGAGTTGGCCTTTTCGCGGAGGTGATATTTTTATTGGATCCATACTTACCGGAAAGATGAGTTTGGTAGATTCGGGTTGTTTCGTGCCTATTGCTTTTAGTCCGCTTGCTCTCTCTCTGTGTCTCGTGTGTGTGTGTTTTGGTTGCGGCTCTGTAATATCTACATATATCCCAGCCTGGTGTGTTCTTAAGCCTAGGTTTATCATCACTGTCTTGTAATCTACTAATGCGAATAACTGAAAGATATAATTTGTACGATTAAAGCTCCAATTGAAAATAACAATGGTCTACTGAGCTACAATATGTCTTATAGCCCTGCAGGCTGGGATTTATGTAAGCCAAGCCCAAGCCCATTCCAGACCCGCATTAAGGCCAGGCTTTGGCTGAACTTGAATATGCTCCATCGGCTAGTGGGCCCATATGGCCATGCAATCTATGAGCAAACCAAGATTTGAACGGGAGCAAATACATAATCAGGTATTGCCCTCCTGGCCTAGTTCCGATGTTCCTATATCTATATACCCTGTTTGATTGTTCCAAATTAATTAGTTAATTAATTATACCAGTCGTAGCAACAGGTATGGCATTATCACACGGGACAAAAAAACCCTTCCTTCGGACAAAATTTGAAACTACTACAAAAAATAAATAGATTATCATTTTACTTTGGCCACAGGAAATAATCAAAGATATAATTAGAACAATGAATTATTATTTCAGTTGAACAAAAGAATACAAGATATTTTGATTTTGTTCCCAGGATATAATCTAATTTTAGGTTATGCCTCTGTTTGCGGTAAATAATAATTGTCCGAATTTGATTGCATCAATCAAATTTGGACAATAGGCATAACCTAAAATTAGATTATATCCTGGGAACAAAATCAAAATATCTTGTATTCTTTTGTTCAACTGAAATAATAATTCATTGTTCTAATTGTATCTTTGACTATTTCCTGTGGCTGAAAGTAAAATGATAATCTATTTATTTTCTGTAGCAGTTTTCAAATTTTGTCTGGAGGAAAGAGGGTTTTTTGTCCTGTGTGTATATTCTAACACTCATTCTACCCAAATATGTACTGTTTTACAATGTTCAAACCATTTTGTGCCCATCTGCACTAGAATGCCTTTTATTTGTGTGCATACCTTGACCAGCATTGTTTTCCTTGAACTCTGCAAATATCTTCATGAACAACCTTCAGCCTTCCCAATGCATACAAGATTTTTGAGCTGTACAATGGCGGTGGCTTGAAGCACAACCACAAAGCCATCCAGACAAGATCAGAAGTGGGATCCAAAAGTTTACAGGCATGAAATGGTGTTATGCATTTGTGATCCCCAGACCTGGTACCTAACGGAACCAGGAACTATTTCATTGCCATTATGTAAGCTGCCATTCTGATCCCTGTCAGTCAAGAAAAAATAATATTTTGGGCTCAATTATTGCAACAGGAGATCAGTTATTATCATTTTGATGCAATGATTGGGTTACAATACAATTGTTGAGCAGACAAATAGCAGAATTAGAGTGTATTTGCAGCAGCCAGAAACTTTTTCATTGTGATAAATTTGATGCTGTGACTGATGAAATTGACATGGTAAAACACAGAATATGAATCTGAGGGAATTCAAGAGTGAATCTCAGTCTGAGTTTTGATTTTTTGATCTAGACACCTGCGACATAACAGCATTTGACCCCTTGACAAGATTAGAATACTACTGCAAAAAATAAATAGATTTTTGTTATACTTTTGCTCACTGTAGATAACCTAAGTGAGAATTAGATTGTGGAATTAATTATTCAAGGCAGACAAAAGAATAATCCATATTCAGAATTTATCCAGAGGATATAATCTAAATCTGGATAACACATCTGTTTGAGGCACATAACTATTGTCACAATTTTATTGGTGAGACAGAAACTGAGCTAAATTCACCTATACACCTTTATACACCTATACAATGTATGCTAACCACAAATGGTAGGCCATCAATTGGTAGTGATTTCTGTCAGTACTCACTGACACATTTAATAATTGGTAGTGGGTTTTTTACACTGTTTGAGCTCAAATCAGTATAGAATTCCTCCAGGTAAGTTTTGAACATGAAATTTAGGGTATATAAGATTTTTTGAGAGAGAGTTGTATAATTTCCATATATGGTAATTATTGTGCTGTGTGTCGAATTGATGTCCCCTGCAAAGAATATCTCTGTGAATGATTTTTTTGAGAAAATTCTAAATATATAGAATTAAAGTACATAAAAAACACTGTGGATTGGTGCCCAGTTTTATACAAATCTGTTAAGAATTGAGCTCGCCACAAGGCGTGCAAAACAGTGATTTTCATTATTTTCAACACATTTGGGCATATTATAATCAAAATTGCTGTTTTGCACACCTTGTGGTGAGCTCAATTCTTAACAAATTTGTATGAAACTGGGCACCAATCAGCAGTGTTTTTTATGTACTTTAATTCTGTATACTTAGAATTTTCTCAAAAAAATCATCCACAGAGATATTTTTTGCAGGGGACATCAATTCAACACACAGCACAATAATTACCATATATGTAAATTATACACCTTCTTCAAAAAATCTTATATACCTTAAATTTCATGTTCAAAACTTACCCAGAGGAATTCTATACTGATTTGAGCTCAAACAGTGTGAAAAACCCACTACCAGTTATTAAATGTGTCAGTGAGTATTTATCGGGCCATGATTAAGATAGATCAAGATGCAGACTGCCATCAAGATCAGTAGCATATTACTAGGAGTGCTAGGCTCAATAAATCTGTTCCCATCATATATAGAAGCACATTGCTAATACTAAGAGCAGGCAAGAATGGATATTACATGATAGCTGAGTATGGCATGGAAGGTTTCTTTGCCTGCAAAATTATTCAAATAGAAAGAATCAGGCAAATCAAGTGAGTTGTCTTTGTTCAGCATATCATCCATCTTTGCCCCCAAATCACAGAACCAGCTCAACAACCTCTCAGACATCTGTCAATTTTGTAATGTCACCCATATACTGCCCACTAGATCTCATGTGACATTGGAGAAGAAACATGTTGACATGTGGTGCAGGCTTGAAAACATCAATACTGTCAATGGATTTCTGATGCAGGGTGGAAAACTTGAAAAACTGTCTGTAAATGTTGATTGGTGGTAGTCCAATGATGGGGTGAGTAGGCACAGGCAACAAGATTAGCCAAACATGGATAACTCTGCACCCTGTGGTGCTATATGAGCCATATGAAAACAATGGGATGGATATGTAGGGAAGAACTCCAGTTGATGACCCTAATGTGTGATTGGCACTACCATCTGTGTTGTCAACAAGAACAGTGTTGCACCATCTGAAGGGCATGGTGGTAGAAGGTGGCAGTGCTTGAATGGTGTGAGACAGAAGCATGACCCTCCTGTCTTGTGCTAAATGCTGCTGCATTTGGAAATTATGGCACACATGGAGATGTGAGAAGGGTAGGTGGTCATTGCTCCAAGAGAAATTTGCTGTAAGTTACACTCCCCCATAAATCCTGATGGACTCTTGATAAACTCCAGATTGACTCCATGACAGATATGTGGATTCCATCAGGAGTCCATCAGTCTAAAGATTTTGTAGAGGCTATATATTTACAGGATTGTAAGGCAGTAAGCTCCTTGCAGCTTAAACAATAATCAACCCATACTATTGTGCTGAAACAAAATTCCTTCATACCTTCCAAGTGATACCCAAGTTTAATTTTAAATATTGTAAGTATATATTTAAATTCCTTATTTTTTGTTTAGGGATAGATATTATTATTTAATTATAATATACAAAATCATATTATTATTATTATTATTATTATTATATCATAATAATTGAGAGAAAAATGAAGCGGAGAGGGAAAGGGACTTACATTGAAGCTGGGGAGTTTGGTGAAAGAGACATTAGCAAATAATAATATAAAAGAACAGGAGGGACTTACAAATGGACTGAACCAACTGGGCCTGGTTTTGTGTGCACTGTGCATCATCACCAATCATGTTGGTGGTGCTGGCAGTGGTGGTACCGGTGGTGGTACTGGCAGTGGTCATTGTTGTCACCCATTGTGGTGGTGGTGGTGTTGTCATTGTGGTGGTGGTGCAAGTGGTGGTGCTGGCAGTGCATCAAGGTGGGGGTGAGTGAAGAAAACAAACAAACAAACAAACAAAAAAAAAGGGGGGGTACCTATCCACCATTTACCCTACCTGTTGTTGCTCTCTTTGTTGTCATTGTTGTAGCTGCTGTCATTGTTGCCATGTTGTCGTCAGTGGTGGTGGAGGTGGTGGAGGTAGTGGTTGTTGTTGTTGTTGGTGGTTACTGTTGCTGGGTCATTGGAGTGGTGGTTGCTGTTGTGGATGTGGTTGCCATTGTGGTTGCCGTTTTCAGTTTGTTTGGGTGACACGGCCTGTCACGTGATTTATGTGGGTACTTATTGTCCTAATTTGCATCACTAGTTATGGGCTGGTAGTTAAGCGGTTAAGTGTGGACTTATTGTGACCACAAGATGTCGAGTGTTTGAATCCATGTAAAAACACATGTTTTTTTGCACTAAATTAAATTAAATTGGCTTTAGTGGAGTCCATCTGGACTATTGGTGGAGTCCCGCTCAGGTTTTACAGGACTGAATCAGGACTCCTGGAATAGTCTCCATCTTGATGGATTCCATCAGGAGTCTATCTGAAGTCCATCAGGAAGCATAACTCAATGTAACTACCTTGAAATTTGTCTCCAAGTGCCACATGAAGATTGGGGATGTTGAAAAGGTTTGCCACAGTGTCAATACTGATGTTGCAGTAATGTGGTTTAGATATTACAGTCAATGCAGCAGCCTAGTCATCTGATAGATGCTGCTAGACTTTGTGAAATAAAGATGGTGCTGGTCTAGTATTTCCAATTGTGACATTGCTGGGGGGGAATACTTGAGAAAGCTAAGTAGCTTCAGGATAATGGTCTGCCATCTTGGAAGCCTCATTTCGCATCTCATTCATGGCCCTTGATCAAACTATCCAAGTTGCCTGAAGGGAGAGGAAAGCAACAACATTGTTTGTGGAAGTTGCGCCAACTCAATTGATGGTAAGGAACCTTGATATGAGTGGCATGGCACCATTCTGTGATATCCAATGTATGCTGATATGGCACCCCCATCTTGCATGTGGCCCAGATTGTCTGAATGACATGGAGTGGAGGTGGTCCTCATAGAGAAACAGACCTTGAGCCTGAAAGATGAACTCAACAAGTGCTCGGACAGTGCACAACACTGTATTAGGCACTGCACTAGCAATCACAGAGATCAAAATCTCCTGCAGGTCTCAATGTTCTTGTCCAGTCACCTGCTTTAATTTAGAGATTCCATGTCACCAATGGTGCTTGCCTACTACGTACATGATATTCCCATGCAAACTTAGCACTCATAAACTCCCCATATCCACAAATGTCCTCTTCACTGTCAAAAAGCTTGTAAGGTGTAGTCACCATGCTGTTTGCAAACACAGGGTTTGAAAAAAAGTGGGCAATGACCTGGAGCCCATCCTGCCAATACAGATTTATAGGGTCCTTTGTCTTGAAACCAGGAATGATAATCTTCTGATGTAACCACTGGGTAATATCGAGGAGAACTTCAATCCAATTTCAGAGATCTTTGGCTGATTTAAAAGACAGCAGTTGCTGCCTGACCTATCACAAGAATGAGTGAAACATACAATGTAATGACAAATGTCATACATAGTCTAAGTGCAAAAACTTGTCAACCTCCAACTGGGACAAAGGTGCACTTCCAAGCCACTTGGCAAATTGCCACTCAGCATGAGACACAAAGGGATAATGAACATTGGCTTCATTGGCTCTTATATGAGCAAAATCATCATTCTGGTCAATCATTTGCAGGATGTTGAATCCACCAGGCAAGGTCATGGAAGAGGAGGGATGTGGGACCTTCCACAGTCCTGTTAATAAAATGGACAGAGCTGGACCAGCAGTGGGTTCTTGATTGAGGGGTAACTGCAAGGTAGGAGGAAGAGGAGTAGATGAGGGTATAGGAGGGGCCCAGGTACTGGGAGGGGAGGGCTCCTCATTGTCATTCTCAAGTGAAACTAAAGGGTCAAGATCATCTAAAACACTATAAGTAATGTCATTAATGAAGCTAAATATAGTGCATACCATCATTGTCATCAGACCCATATGCCACATTTCTCTCATGATCCAGCATATCAAAATGATTTGCAGCAAATTTGGCACATTCAGTAGAAGTATTGTCAAGATAAAGACATCATTAGGGAAAAACAAGTTGCAGTATGGACTGGGACAAGTGAGCTGGCTAACAGATGGGCTTTCCATAGATGAACAAACAGTGGTTGGAAGTTGAACTGTGGATTGCCATTGCAGCAGAGTGCAGCAGAGGCTTAAGAATCTGAAAGGTGTTCACATGGGACAAACTAGTTTAAGTCCAACATGTGGCACAGTTCAGGCACAATCCCTTGTCACTTAAGACAAGTCACCAACCATGTTTTTTAACCTGTTCATCTTTCATCCTGTGTACATCTATCTGTCATGTCTGGATCCTCTGATTCATCTAAATTGTCTCACACAATCTTTGAAATGTGTCAAACTGCTGATTTGGCTGTGATACTTGAGCCAATCACCATTCAACCTGGCATGTCTGTCAAGTCTTCCAAATCACTTTCAAAGCATCACACACAGCTCCTGAAAAATTCTAAAGTATGCCCCAACCCAATTAAATGACTTGGTGGAGTGGGCCATTGCTTCACATGGCATGTATGAGTCAGCCTTGGTTTTTATTTCAATTTTAAAACAGAAGAACTTGTAGATAGTGGGTGTGCAATGCATCTGGGAGCATCTGGAACATAATAGCATATTTCCTTCTTCCAAAATTAAAATACTACTATGAAAATCAAATAAATAAATGTTATACCTTTGGCTACTGGAGATAACCTAAGTGAGAATTAGATTACAGAATTATTTATTCAAGACAGACAAAAAAAAAATAAGCCATCACCTGGGATATAAGAGGATATTTCTTACTGACAGAATTAGAATACCACTGTAAAAGATAAATAGATTATTGCTGGACTTTGGCTACTGGAAATAACCCAAGGGAGAATTAGATTTCGGAATTATCTTTTTCAGGTATTCAGAATTTATATGGAGAATATAATCTAAATCTGGATAACATATTTGTTTAGGGTGCATAACTATTGTCATAATTTGACTTTGCCAATGATTTTGTCAGGTCAACAAAAGTGTTATCCAGATTTAGATTATATCCTCCAGATAAATTCTGAATATGGCTTATTCTTTTGTCTGCCTGAAATAGATAATTCCAAAATCTAATTCTCCCTTCCAGTAGCCAAAAGTGCAGCAATAATAATAATAATAATAATTTTTGGCAGTAGTATGCTAATTCTATTATCTCCTCCTTCTCTCTCCATATTTCACTCCTCCCTTCTCTCCCTGTTCCTATCCTACTCCCAGAGGCCCAAAAATGCATCAGGTAATGGCCCGAAGGCCTCACATTTGGTGTTGCAAGCAAAATGAAAGCAAACACTGCATTTGGCAGAGTCTCAATGTACTACCATTTCACTTCAGAGTCACTGATATTTCCTTTTATATTGAGAATCCACATCAGTTTTTAAAGTCAGTTAATGAAAACTTCAAAACTGAGTCTCACAGTCACTAATTTAATTCCCAGGATTATCAAAAGTGATCAGTAATGGACAACAAGACTACAAACCCCAGGTGAAAAGAATGAGTTCTCTATTTCATAGAGGACTTGTAACAAATTTTATCTGACTTATTTGAGTCTACAACAAATTACAAACATCTTATTGGAAAAGTGCATGTCAAGCTCTCTCCTTTGTTAGGGCTGCGTGTGCCACCCTATTAGCTGAAGAAGACTGTGCTAGCAAGCACATTGATGAGATGGAAGGGTATCTTGGGTTGTTGTGAACCAAGAGAGCCATGATCCAAGTCAGGGTCTCAGATGCAAATGAACTTGTGGGCATGGTTAGGGAAGCTCTTGATAATGATGGAATTGGAGAGTTGCCTCTCTCAGATGATGAATCTTCCACTCCTTCCAGTTCCTCAGATAAACTTCCAAATATCTTTGCCAATCACAAAATTCCTGTGAAGGTCCTTGACTAAGAACTTGAGGAATCAAGGGTAGATGCTGGTATGAGAGACAATGCACTTGGTTTACGGTCACTTAGGGGCATCGTGCCATATATGCAATTTTTACCCAGATCTCCTTATTATATTATAGCTTTCACTCCAGTCTTTTACCTTCAGTTTTACTCACTTATCATTTGTTGTTTTGAATCTGGACTTATACCAATATTTATGTATGGATTTTACTTGCCAATGTAATGTGGCTGTTCACTTTGTCTCCCACAAGACATCAATGACACATTGCTGCCTTGAGGGTGTGTTACATGAAGCATGTAATGTGGGGTCTAGGGTTTTTAGATTGGATATTTTGCTGGCAGACCCTTTGTACTCTACCACTTTGATGAAGTCTCAATATTGAATATGTCAAGTAAGTTTTCTTCTTTTGGTGACCGTCACTCTCTGACAGTTTCTAAGCTTGAATGATAACACTGCTGGATGTTGTACCAGAAGCACAGCAAATGCTGCAGCTACAGCTCCTACCACAATCATGCCCACATCATGAGGAGGGAAATCTAATAAGAGGGGTGGAAGGAAAACTAGCAAGGTGCATTGACTCCCTTTCAATCACACATCAATTTCGCTGAATGATTCATTTGAAAAGCAGAAAGCCACAGGAGCCAGACCTACTATTGCAATCCCTGTACCAGAAGTTGCTGGCTCATTCATCTCTCAGCCCTTTCATCCACCTCCTACTATTGTTCTCAACCACCAAATAGTGCATGGGCCATATTCAATGCCCACAGCTCAGCAGACGCTCCCTCCACAATATCAAATGAGTATGCAACCACCAGCTTATTTGCAACAGAATCATCACCCTCAATTCACACACAACCCACAACAATCAATGTCACATGTCTCACCCCCAGATCTGTACATGCTATATCAGCAATCACATAGCAATCATCCATCCCAGAGCTTGTTCTTTGGCAGAAATGATGCATGGGCACAGGAAGGCATAGGGTTGATGGGGATGAATGATTTCCCTCCACATTTATATGATGGCACCTACCCACCAGATGGCATTGGCAAAGGTGAGGGTGAGGGCAAATGCATGGACAGGGGTGGGTAATCAGCAGGAAATATTTAAAATGAGAACAATGGTCCAAACTTTACACTTTTGGGACCTGGCATCTTTGACCCCACCTACTACCTGCCTCAACCACCCCAACAGACACAGCCCAACCCACCTCAACTCTTGAACCTGCCTGCCATACCTGCTGAGCCTCAATGCATCTCAGATTTTTTGATTCATCAGTGAGTTGGTGGGTCTTACAGAACGAGTCTGAATGATCTTTACAACTTTACAGATTTTACACAAATTGACGTAATGGTTGCCGTTGGCAACAGCGTGAATTTTTCCTAAATCAGGACGATTTTTTAACCTTTTATGGTTAGCTTCCCATTAAACAATGTAAAATGTGTAAAGGCTTGTAAAGCTCGGCTACTGGTTTTACTGATGTTGCAGCACCAGGTGCTGTTCATGGCTCCAACTTACCAGGTCTGTGATCCCACATAATACAACATGTAATATCATTTAGATGATTGTTTAGACCTCAGGATCAGCTGTGAATGTCCTTGGCACACATCAAACACATCAAAATGTGGCATACATGCCAGCCCCATATATATTACAACAACATTCTCATGCATCATTTGTAGCTTCCATAGTGTCACTGGAACCAAGCAATCACAATCACAACAGAGCTTTACCACTTGTGCAGGTCAGAATGGTGTTACCCACCAGATTTGCTCTGTGTCTAGATGTACTCAAGCCAGTATTTGTTCAGGTTCTACTACAAAGTGGTGACAAGATAAACCACAAAGTTTCCATCAAGATATATCTCTCTGATTTGAGCATCAAAAAGGCATGGCCTGACTCAGTAACATCCACATAAATGGCCAACAAAGCCATCGTACAGGTTAACCATTGTGCTAAGGAGGAGAACCTTGTGGCAACGTTGCAGTCAAACACTTTTTGAGCAAAGGTATACTTCCTTATACCGTTATGTGAGTACCTATTGATGACACATACATATATAGTTTAGACATGCAAGATCAACCTGGTGTACAGAGTTGAAAAACCATATCTATGAGTCTCTCCATCTTTGGAGACTGATACCTTCACCAGATGAATGTGTGAAGATGAACCCAACAGATATCCAAGAATACACCAAGAAGGCTATCACTGAAATCTTGAATGGCAAGGAATACATCTGCAGCAGCACAAATGTACTAGGAGTAAGTTATTTTATCTTGTCAGCCATTCATTACTTATCAAAATCAATTATCCAGACCAAGGCACATTTCTCCAACCTGTCCTACCACACCATCATGCTTGACTATTGGTTCAGCCCCAAGAGCATTGCATGTTGCTTTCCCCACGAGTTTCAGCCACATTTCTCCATCAAGCTGATGGCACTCAATGCTTTGTTAGCTGAGATTGTACTTGGAAACTTTGATCCTATTACCGGTGTGTACCTGTTAGTCAAGCTCAATGAGAAACATCATCTCAAAATCTTTCATAAATGGGTTAAGCTGCTTGAAGACACAATGGCTGATAAGTATCAGCAGTATTTTCTGAACCCTATTCAGCAGGACCTTTCAGAGAGAGGAATATAAGTGAGGCATTTGCATTTTACAATATGCTGATTCAACTTGAATCAGGGCAATGTGTAATCTTGCAACAACCAATGCCAACAATGCAGTGTTCTTCACAGATGATTCAGATATCAAATTTTCACCAACTCTTCTGCCATGGTTATATGATGAGATGGAGGACAGTGGCACTGGTAGTGTGGAAAACCAAGGCATTTCTGATGACTGGCAAGCTGATGCCTTGGCTGAGGCTGGTCCTAATAACTTTAATGGAGCTTGGCAGTCAGATGATATATCTTAAATAGCATACATATTATTACAACCTCCTGTGCTTGCTACCTCGCAAAGGCCCATGAAAAGGTTCCCAACCTGCATAGACAGATAAATTGAATTGAATTGGTAATATAAGTAATCAAATCCCTCTGAGATCACCATCAAGCTTCTGAACACTTTGTGACATCTCTGTGAGCTTGATAAGGATTAGACCTAACCAATGTGACAGTACTGATCCCACTTCCTTTATGTGTAAGCCTGTACAACTGTATAACTGTATAAACTTTACATACACTGTTCTACACAGTGAGTCATTCCACTGATGTTGATTGCGCCAATTGTTTTGTTAGGTCAACAAAAGTGTTTCTTTTATTTAGATTATTTCTTGATGACAAAATTATTGTTTGGCACTGGGCAATGATTTTGTCATCAAGAAATAATCTAAATATATTAAACATTTTTGTTGACCTGATGGAACAATTGGTGCAATCAAATTCTAACAATAGTTATGTCCCCTAAATAAATATGGATTTAGATTATATCCTCTGGATAAATTCTGGATACAACTTATTCCTTTGTCCGCCTCAAATAATTAATTCCAGAATCTAATTCTCACTTAGGTTATCTCCAGTATAGCAATAATCTATGGTAGTATTCTAATTTCATCAGGGGGACAAATTCTGTTATTTCCCAGGTGTAAGCCATATTCAGAATTTATCTGGAGGATATAATCTAAATCTGGATAACATATTTGTTTAGGGGACATAACTATTGTCAGAATTTGATTGTGCCAATTGTTCCATCAGGTTAACAAAAATGTTTCACATATTTAGATTATTTCTTGATGACAAAATCATTGCTCAGCACCAAATAATTTTGTCATCAAGAAATAATCTAAATATGGGAAACACTTTTGTTGACCTGACAGAACAATTGGCGCAATCAAATTCTGACAATAGTTATGTGCCACAAACAGATGTGTTATCCAGATTTAGATTATATCTTCTGAATATGGCTTATTCTTTTGTCTGCCTTGAATAATTAATTCCAGAATTTAATTCTCGCTTAGGTTATCTCCAGTGGCAAAAGTATAACAATAATCTATTTATTTTTTGCAGTAGTATTCTAATTTTGTCAAGGGGACAAATGCTGTTATGTCCCAGGTGTGTAAGCTATGGCAGGCCTGATCATACAATATCATTGGCATTGGGTTTGGCCATCAGAAATCTCTGTTTTAGACATGTTAGCATTGGCATTGCCTTGGGATTTCACCACTTCAACATTGTGATGTTAGGTTTTTGCAGCTGCACAATGTAATATGACTATGTTATGGGTTATGACTTATGATCAAAGCCAGAACCCAAAACCGAAATGCAAAGCCAAACGAGGGGTATGCAAAGCTAGACAATTTAGCATGAGGCTGATTCTTGACCCAAACTAGCTATAGAAAGAGTTTGGCACAACTCTCAAAAGTGTAGGACCAATATTCATTGAGATATGCCCCTTTTAAGGTGAAGTTCTTGACCAAGAATCTTTTTATTGGAGCATAGTTTTTGAGCCATTCTACACCATTTTCACAATTCAAAGTTGGCCAAGTTACCCCTCCCTTCCTTGTGAGACCTTATATAGTAATAATTACTACTTATATCCACTTGCACCACACTGGCCATATCTCAATGAATATTGGTCCTAAGAGTTGTTCATTGCAACGAAAGCATTCTGAAAAGATCTTTTATTCTACAACAGAGGTTAACCATCCATCACATCCGATTTGATAATGAGAATGTTTTGTCCAATTGATTCAACCCTAAGTTGATCTCACACCTATCGGCTTCCGACGCTCGCTCAATCCTCATCACTGCCTTTCTCCATGATCAATCCCTTCCTCCTTATGCTGAACACCATTCCCCATATCTGTATCAATGCGCAGGCCTCCCTAAACTTTCTATGTCCCGGCTTACTTGGGCCTACATTTAGCCACGGCAAACATTAGGCTTGTGAAATATTCCCTCTCGCACGGACAACCGATCAATTCGGTCCTCGATGGCGTGTTACCATTACATGCCAATTCTTCACGTGCGAATGATCTCGCTGTGAAGTCAGACTGAGCAAGGGTCAGGTGTGAATCCATTGAGGTAAGTGTTCGATGAGATCTCATAGCCACATATTTCGTTGTAATATTCATATACTTTCTGTCCTCGTGGTGTGGCTTGCCCGACCCTCCCTCGAAAGTTTGCATTCGCACACAATATACTAAAACTATTCTTTACACAGACTTCCCTGCCGCTACTCCGACAGATATCGCGATGTCTCCGCTCCCATAGTCGGTTCATCTGGCTCTACCCCACTCCACCTGCCAACGGCCATGCAAATGTCGTCAGGACTGTTCTCCTACACGGCGCACATGCACATGAGCCTGCCAATTGCAGTTGACGCGATGGTTTGTTACGGAACTTTTAGTAGGGTGAATTCGACAACTGTGGTTGATGCGATGGTGTGTTACGGAACCCTTAGTAGGCTTAAATTGACAAAATCATGGTTGATGCGATGACGTGTTATGGAGCCCAAAGCACTGAGTGACGCCCGAAGATGCTCGCATGGGAGAATGGGATGGAAGGGACGGTGGAGGTGTTGAGAGAGTGACTGGCGACCAATGATCAGGATTCAAGGGAATGCGAGAGGGATGTTGGGAGTGGGAGCAGCAGTGGGACAGTGAAGAAAACAACTTCAGTTGGGGCTCTCGACTGTCTGGAGAACACAGTCCGGAAACGACAGCACGTCAAGCAGTCCATCAACTACACGCTTAATCTGCTCAAGGGATACTGCCCCACCCCCACAGCCCAATTCATGTTTCCACTGGGTAAATACACCCTCTACCCACCTTCAGCTTCCCGACCTGATATCAACACTAATGATGAGCTGTCCTCAAGATGGCCCTCTTTACTGCATATCTAAGATGACTTGCCCGTTCCCTCGCCTTCCAGTTCTCACAAACCCAGATCGGCTGGACTGGATTCTGAGCTAGAGCCACTTCACATCCCCAGCGTTCCATGTAAACTCGAGTCCAAGTATTTGCTTCTGAACCTCTTCAGGAAGTTGAGGACATGCCTACTACTGTTGGGAACAATACACTAGAATCACTATACATCATTTCCTCAGGGGCTTCAATAACTTCTGTGTCACTCTCCCTCGCCTGGTGCCCATCCTCTTACCAATGTCCACTCGATCAGGATCTGAATCCTCTCTTATAGCAGATGAGCGTTACAAGCTTGGGGAGCTCAGAGCCTTCTGGGGTTGACCTGCCAAATTCACCATTGCAGCATGAAGTCCAAAAGTGGGAGCAGGCTGGAGAGTAACGAAGAAGCCATAATCAACAGGCATGGGCAATATATGCCCCCATGGAGACCCAGCCTACCGTGCAGCTACAACCACTGCCGCAGAGCCGGCCCCACCGTATCATACCTAAGGCTGGTAGCACAGGTATTTTGATAGGGATGGATGAGAGCTGGGAAGCTGGGGTGTTGGAAAGAGCTTGTTGATGGCGAAACTTGCATCTGCACCCCTTGCTGTGGTCAATTTTGAGGACACCTCTGGGGATATCAATGAAGATGAGTTGGTGGCCAAGAAGTTCTTCATAAGCCTCGTCGACTTGTTCGCCACCACCCACCATATCTCCAGACTCAGCAACCACTTCTGCATCCCAAGAATTTCTGTTCAGTACTAATTGTCCTCTGCCTGTGGATCTTTCTCTTGTATACACTATTCCTCGCGTATATCATATCATTATCTCATACTTGATACACCTTCACTTCTAAAATTGTTTTTGCTTGATTGTTTTCGCCCATATTGTTCAACTGCTCTTTTGAATATATATATGATGTTCATCTGTCCTCTGAGCGTCATTTGGAGTGGTTTGCTACTTCCAATACAAATAATGCTATCAAAGTCACAAGTGAGTAGATACATATGACAATATCATCAGACGTGAGTTCATATGGCTCACTCTCGGGTCCCTCTAGACTGAGTCGTCTGCCATTGACAAAAATCTACGCCCAAACAATGAATATAACATAACAAAAGGTACAGTAGTAATGTACCTTTGCATTCTCCTCCCAGACCTCAGCATGGTGTCAACTCAAAACCTTCAAGTAGAAATAGCCATTGTTCTCAGGCTGAGCAGAATCAGTCTATAGAGGAGAATTTCTAATGTAGTGACGATTTGCAAAGGTGGTAGGCAGAAATTTCTTGCCTTGTTCAGCGGAAGGTTGAGGTACATTCCTCACGTCTTTGAAAAAGGTTAGGTGAAGGTGCAATAGCGCGAGGTAATTGAAATAGAGTAAGGCGGCCAGTCAGTGGGCCAGGTGAGGAGTGAGTCGTAAGGCCGAAAGAGCGCAACAGACAGTGTCTATTGAGGATATGGCATGGTAATAGAGCTGGTTATGTCGAAATTACAAGGTGTTTGATGGGAAGAGGTGATGGTCAGCGTGAAAAATCAGATTAAGCTATGATTAAAAAATGCATGTCAGCTAGAGTGATCTGAACCAATCAAACACTTATAATGACTTGCCAAAAAGTATTGCAAATGAAAACAACCCAATTAAACTCTCACTCGATTGAACGTAGTTGAATAGACCAATTAATTAACAAGGCACAATTGTGCGGCAAACAAGCACCGAAGAGCGCAGGCATGAAGATTGATATGACGATGAGATCGACCGCAGAATGTTGCGTCGCCATTGGCCAATAATGTGGATCTCATCCTCATTGCCCTAACGCTCCCTGTTACACCTGACTCTGCAGAACAGGGTAACGTTGCGTCTAACCCTGCCTCCTAGTTAATGTCGTTATCCGGTTTGAAAACTGTCTCTTTTGGTCTATCAGAGTAAGTAATCCAAACAATGCTAATCATACTCATCCGATTGTCTAACCCATAAACTTCAATACCTCCAGCCAACAGAATACTCTATTTCTGTTCATTGTGCATGTGCAGACTTCCCCAGTAATTTACGCTCTGAGCCTTGAAGAGACTGTACAGACTTCGCAGAGCACCGAGACGGAGTTCGTTCAGGATTCGAGGGCGGAGATCATCATAGAGGGTAATCACAGAGGTTCTCAAGGTAAGTACTGGCGTGAACATGAATGTATTGAGGGAGTAAGCATGTACCACAATTGCTCCTTGTCCGTATTGAAGAACTCGCGGTACAGATCGAATTCATCCATACACAACTGTTTGAGATAACTACACCCCAATCGTGTCTGATTGAATAGAAAAACATATGTCAAAAAGTCACCATACAAATAAATGAATAAACGATAATAACTCACCAACTCAACCAACTCCGTCCTCCCCGAATTGAGTCTCTTAATTTCCTCCACAAGTCGGCTCACAAGTAGCCCTTTCCTAGCCCTGAAATACATGGAATGGCGTGTCAATAAGGCTGATAATTCTTTGGGGTGTGCTTTTACGCGATGTACGAGCTTTCCTCGTAGAGAAAGTGGGGCAGAGACGCTTCAGAAATGGGTATACAGGAGATGCATTTGGGCTGTTCAGGACATGTCCTGGATAAACGCAGGTGAGCATAACACGGTTGCCCAAGATCGACAGAGACTACTCACCTTTTCCGACATAGAATGTGATACACCTGCTGTTAATGTGTGTAGGTATCCTACAAGTACATATCGATGAGAGTCATTGCTTGTGTCATGCATTGCTGGAATCAGAGGAGATATATCTTCGCTTCTCAAAAATGCTGTTGGAAAAAAGACAATTAAGTCCAAATTAAGTCAAGGGAAGTCGTTTTCAAGGGGTAGGTGAGTCACCCCCAAGCCCGTCGGCTTGGGGTCCTGGGTTTTTGCCACCCCCCGCACAGGGGGAGAAGTACTGGCAGCCAACATGAATGCTATTACTAAATGCAATTCTACGAAATAACCCTTCTATTCTTCTTAGGGATGCAACGCCCTAACACACTTTGTAAGTGGGACGGATGAAAAAACACCTTAAGCAGACCCAATGTGTCAGAAGTGTGTTGATGACAAACCACAGCCTATCCTGCTGTGATACGAGCGTACCAGAACATTTTCGGTCCGCTTGTCATGATTGAGGCAGATTACGATAAGCGCCTGAAGGAATCGCGGACCCAGACGGACATAACAGTCCGCTGTGACCTGGGTCTCAAACAAAATAGGGTTGCTGTTGGGCATGTTATCAGACTTTCAAGAGTTGTGCCAAATAATTTCTATGGCTAATTTGGGTCAAGAATTGGCTGCATGTTAAAATTTCTGACCTTGTGTACCCCTTGAAGCCAAAATTGAAATTGAGAGTAAGTCATATGTTTGTCTTTGTTTCATGCATCTTCATTTATTTGTATTCAGCATTTGAAAACTGGTGTTTGACTTGGCAATAGAAAAACTTGTTTGAGTTAAGAGTTTCTAAAGACAGTTCAGTATTTTGTGCCTGGACATGTAGGTGCCAGTGCTGCCATGGTTGTGTCTTTGTGATCCACACCATGACAATCACTCTTCAATGCACACAGGTGGATCCCCTCCTCACTATACCCTCTGCTTTACTGAACCAGGCTGATTAGTTCTTCAATGGACACAAGTGGATCTGTGCCACTTCCCCTCCTACCATACACACCACTTTTACTGAGCTAGGCCAATCAGTTCATGCTGCACTGCACACACAAATGGGTGACACTGCCTGTCTAGGCATTCAGCATCTTGATTGTCTTTGTCTGTTGGCACTAACTAAATAGGCATGCTGTATTATTGTGGCATGAAATAGTTGCAGAGCTGAAGTTCATGTCAGCACAATGTTGTTATATTGGTTGATGAGTGCAACACTATCAACACCAGCATTTGTTTGATGGTCACCTGCCTAGATGATGTACATCTCTCTTCAGATCCACCAAATGCTGTGCCTCTTGAGACATCCCATCTTGTTCACACAGGACCAGTGGGATGACCCAGTATCCAGATTGCACCAGGCATGCTGGCCACTTAGGCTTCATGGCCCCACATATTTGACACATGTTTTTGACTGCTCCACTTGTGCCATCCATTGTCATGTGCTATGGATTAGTGGAACCAGGCCTGCCTGTTTATGTGGACTATGAGCATGATGATAGTAATACCTACCATTTTTATGGTTCTTCCACTGGTGCTACATCTAACCTCACAGATGATGAATTGGATAAGATCACATTGCAGATCATTGAGATATTTCACAACTATGGTCATCATATGATTGATGGACATCTCAGACATGTCGGCCATTATGTTTCATGGAGTTGCATACAACCATCTTATGCCCGTGTTCATGGTGCTCCAGCATCTTCTTTTGGGCCTCACCATATCCAACATAGGGTATATTCTGTGCCTGGCCCCAATTCACTTGCTCATCATGATGGCCAACACAGCATGTTCATCTTTCATGCTGGTTTTGTTCTCTCTCAGCCCTTTCAGTGGAACTTCCTGTATCACACAGGTTGGCTGAGGGTGTATTGTACCTGTACCACATGGGTTGGCCAATTGGCCCATTCAGTGACATTTCCCTTACCACATGGGCCAGCTGAGGCTGGCCAGAGCAGTGATTGTACTCATTCCACATGGCCTGGCCCAGGCTGTATTGTACATGTACCACACAGCTCGGCCAATGCTATATTGTAGTTGTACTGCACAGCTCAGCTGAGATCATTGACACATGGTAGCCTTACCATATATATCACCTGCCTATTTTGGTAATGCATTTAAATACATATGATATGGAGCATATCATATATGTCTGGTGCTCATTTTCAATGTGAATTCAACGGTGATGTTTGTTTTGTGATTGGACTACCATATTTGACATTATGTTGGAAATGCTTTATATGGAGCATATTATATATGTCTGAGACTCATTTTTCAATATGAATTCAACAGTGATGTTTGTTTTGTGACCGGTGATGCATCCAGTGATGCTGTATGGTCAGGAAACAACCACACCAACACCATATAAAAACTGGAAATTGTGTGATCTACATAAAAGTGGTAAATCAGTTTCTATGGCCAATGTACAATATAATAAGGGTTAATAGGGTAATATCTGGCTCAAAGGTGATCAGATAAAGGTATGTGAATGATTGTGGGGGTCCGTATATGCAGTCCAATGTAGGTAACAAAAGATTGAGTGAGATCAGAGTGAAAATGATCAAACGTGAGCTAAATCAAAGGAAACATGATAGAATGAGGTAGAACATAGTGTGTTGAGGTCAATGTACAAGGGATAATGTTTGGGAATGCAGGGGAATGCAGTCTGAGTCAAATCAAAGTGATACAAAGTCTTACAAAGGTGGGGGAACAAAGTACAATGTTATTCTGTGTAAAATGGGAGTGGTAGGGAAAATATATGTAAAAATAACCTCTGTCAGAGGGATCAGATATGACTAATAGTCTGTAGGGATCGGAGTCTGAACCTATAGTAATAGCACAATCAACAGAAACTATAAATAATTGAAACATTGGAATATTGATAATAATTGTGAAGATAAATAAAGACTGAAAGGGGTCAGAGAAGGTCAGAAACACATCTAATAGGTATACTATAGTATGGGAAACACATAGATAGTCCTTCAATGTAGTGATAAGTCAGATATAAGCAAGGAAATATCAAAAATAGCATAAAAACATTGAAAAAGGTCGAAATGGGTTGTACAAGGTTGGAAATGATCAGAATGACATCACATAACTTGCTAGGGGTTTGAAACACATCCTACTATGGTCTCCAGGTTGTACATTGTGTCCAAAGATCATGCAGATATCACAAATCATCAAAAACGGCCAAATACACGCTCAGAGCAGTAGCATGCATATCATCGGACTACCTTATTTGGACATTATTTTGGGAATGCTTGATATGGAGCATATATATGTCCAGGATTCATTTTTCAATACAAATTTAATGATGATGTTTGTTTTGTGATCGGACTACCTTATTTGGCAATTATTTCAGGAATGCTTGTTATGGAGCATATTATATATGTCCAGGACTCATTTTTCAATATAAATTCAACAGTGATGTTTTCTGTGTGACTGGATTACCTTATTTGGTAATTATTTTGGGAATGCTTGATATGGAGAATATCATATATGTCCAGAACTTATTTTTGAATACAAATTCAACCATGATGTTTGTTTTGTAATTGGACTATCCTATTTGGTAATTTTGACCAATGCCATTATTGGAGTGAGTAAACCACATCAGCATATAGTATATGATATATCTCCAGGCTTTGATTTTTGTTCAGGATCTGAATCTGAAGTCAGAATGTCAGTATTTTATTTGTGTCATATGTTAGAACCTGATTTGTGTGAATTTGCAATGTAAAATACTGTATTGATTCAGATATAGCAAATGTTCCAACCACTAAAACCACTCTTACCCCTATCAGAGGGTAGCTCTATATGTCCAATATATGGCTCAAAATAGTTTGTAACAATCCCCTGATTATTGCATTTGATAGAGGCTCACAGTGCATTATGCAGATTTTGACTGCATATTACTGATTTGCTAAAGAATATATGGCCAATATCACACTGTAATGCAGTACACATATCACATTAGAACATTAGATATTGATGGTATGTTTCACAACGAGTATACTTCAGAAATCTGAACATTGATGTACACAAATATATAACAATGCCTAAAAGTCTGAGACAATATTGAGACTTTAATTCACTTTGCAGCATTATGTACTGGAATGTATATGAACTCAGTCTCAGCATTAATATACAATGTAAGGACAGCATTAAAGTGTGATATTAGCCACATATTCCTTAGCAAATCAGTAATATGCAGTCAAAATCTGCATAATGCACTGTGAGCCTCTATCGAATGCAAGGATTGTTACAAACTATTTGTCTTGTTGCATAGATCATGAAAAAAATACAAGATCAGCAAGGGGTGTCATTTTGATAAGACCCTTAAGGAGTGTGTATCATATAGTGTTGGCATTGCCGAGGTTTTGAGGTAAAAAGTCTCTGGTGGAGAACTCATCAACACCATGCCTGACAGAACCTGCACTCATAGTCCAGGCTCCAAGTGGGCCTTGGTGCCAGGACATATCATGTAGTGAGTGGTTGTCCAGTGCACATAGCTGCTTTTTAAGGGACAGGTAGGTGACACAGGCATTATGCATTCAATGTGAGGGTGACTGTGGCATCCTGTAAAATCTGTTATGCATTGTCATGATGATAGGTGAGCTCATGAACCACATTCTATCTTGTTGGATTAATTAGTACAAAAAATGAGAGAATGTGAAAAAAATGATATACCTCATCAAGTGCATAATGAAGGTATTTGTGAGTCATCTTCTACTGCGTGGAATGGAAGAGGATCACAGTGGATGAGATCACCATTGTCAACAATGTATTTTATGCATTGTAACACTTCTCAAGGGTCCATCTGTAGACCAGTGTATTGCACATAATTGTGCTGAAGGTAAACTAGTCCATGTGCTAAGCCGTTGTAGTATCTGTGTGCACCTCCAAGTATGTGTTTTCCATTGGCAGAAAAGGTCATATAAGCGTCTTTGCCACTCCTTGCACTTCCAGCATTCCCAAAGAAGAGAGAAGGGGTGATTGGCATTGTGCCTGAGCGAAATGACTCTGAGTTATCCCTTATATTCCCTCTTATTCCATAGTTTTATATATAAATATGAGGCCTTACCTCCATCAATATAATCATCTTATCACCCCTCAACCACTCTCAAACTGAGAATACACCTGAACTTAAATGTTTCAGCCACACCATTTAAGTAATATATTGACTTGCTCTATATTATTTATAACCTCTATATTCAAGCCAGATAGCTTTGCACTCTCTCAAAATAGCTTCTTTGAACATAGTTGGTTAGTTAGTGTCCCACTAACAATTATCTAAGATTATTCTAAGTGCATCTTACTGCCTTTATATCTAAGTGCCACCAGCTTCTGTGCCACTTAGATTACATTCAAGGTATATATTCACATTATTGCTTGAATACAAACTATATTCCACTAGACTTATTTGCTTAAGTAGAGAAGAATTAACATCTCTTAAGATTAAATACATATTATATCTTAAGTACTAGTTCATTTCTCATAAATTGGTAAGTATTTCATTATACCATATACTATATCCTGATGTGGTTTTACTCACTCTAATAATGGTATTGGTCAAAATTACCAAATAAGGTAGTCCAATTGCCAAACATTCTTCATATCAAGCATTCCCAAAATAATTACCAAATATGGTAATCCAGTCACACAAAAAACATCACTATTGAATTCATATTGAAAAATGAGTCCTGGACATATATGATATGCTTCATATCAAGCATTTCCAAAATAATTGTCAAATAAGGTAGTATGATTACAAAACAACCATCACTGTTGAATTCATATTGAAAAATAAATCCCAGGCATATATAATATGCACCATATCAAGCATTCCAAAAATAATTGCCAAATAAGGTAGTTCAGTTATAAAACAAACATCACCATTGAATTCATATTGAAAAATGAGTTGACTGAGCCTTGTGGAATGGGTACAATATACATAGCCTCAGTTGAGTTGTGTGATACAGGTACAATCACCCTCCAGCCAGCATTGGCTGGTCTGTATGGTAAGGAAAATGTCACTGAATGGGCCAATTAACTGACCCGTGTGATACAAGTACAATACACCTTTGGCAAACCTGTGTAGGATGGGTACAATCATCCCTTTGGCTGACATTGGCTAGCCTGTGTGGATTGGGCCATTGTCAAGTTGGGTGGCCTGTGGGGTATGGGTATAATTCACTGAAAGGTGTCTCTCTCTAATGTGTATTCTTTATGCAGGTCCCATCAGATGGAATATTGTCTTTCATGGGTTTATTGATAGGTTTTCATGTCTGATTACCTGTATTTGCACCAGCAACACCAACTGTGCAGAAATGGTTTTTGCACTGTTTTAGGATCTTACTCAAGTCCATGGCATTCCCAGTTGTCTTTGTGAAGATCATGGAGTAGAGAACAGGATAATCATAAGATATATAGAGATTTTTTGGGGTGCTCTGTGTAGGTCATATATATGGGGCCAGTGAGCTGAGTTTTATTCATTGCACCCTCCATCAAGAGTGTGAATAACATCCAGATTGAATGTCTTTGGTGCAACCTGACCACTGTGTTTGGAAAACATTTGTTCAAACTCTTGAGCTTCACAAAGACTTTGACTGTGATTCTGATGCACATATCCATGATCTGTTCTTGGATTCCATCAATCAAGATGCACTTGAATGGGCTGAAGTATGTAATAATCACAAAATGGTGTGTGTCAGAGGAGTCCTCATGACATGTTCTTTTTTGGTATGCTTTAGAATGGACCTAGGGGTATCCACCTCTCCGATGATGACAACATCTTCAATCATCATTGTGAAGCCAACCTTGCTGATAACTCTGATGAGGACTCATTCATAAGTAATCAGCTGGAGAGGATAACCCAGGTTAATGTGGAGGAGCCTGGATGCCCACTTACCCAAGCACAAATTATATATTTGGATACAGAACAGAACTCTCTTTCACACTTTCACTCATGTAGTATGGACTCATACAGGTTAATATGAATTTCAGCCATCACATTTGTGAGCATATGTTTTTAGGTACTGTCACTGCTACTTAGTAATGTATCTTGTTACTACATAATATTGACCAGTATTGTATTGTTATCAGTAATACTAGGGAATTTACTCAGTTTGAACAAGACAGACATAAATAAAAAATAAAAAATATCATTCATTACGGTGCGCCACCCATCATTGACCATGCTTATAAACATGTAAAACAAGTGAAACTCTTGTATCTTGGAAGTGAAGATTAAAATGAGTAATATTGCAAGAAGGGAAAATAGTAACATCTCCAGGACTTGCCTCCAACACCAGGCCTGCCTCATTCAAGATCAGTGCTTCTCCCTCAAAATCACAGAAAGGAATAACAACACAATAATTCTGGTCAAAGGTATCATAATGACCCATGGTACAAAAACCCACATTAAAAATAAGACTAGTAGAAGGCTCAATGTCCAAGTATTTGCTGAAGGGAAAATCCCTGACAAACATTGATATCTCTGTCTCTACAGGTAGGTGGTGACACATCTATTTGATATTTAGACAAAATGCTAGGAAGAGTAAGCTTAAACTCAGACATACATTCGCAAGAATGCATTCAAACACTTTATCAAACATCTTGATAAGCCATATATACTCCTCATAGTCTTCAAACTTTTCCTTAGATGAATAAGAAATACACTGACCATGAGCTGCACTTTGGCCATCCTTGTGTATGAAGTGAGGATGTACATCAGGAGGTGCACCTTCCCCTTATTGTGAACATAAGTTCATAGTTTACATATGGAAGAAAGGGCGGAAATACACTCACACCTTTGGTGTACCAGTTGTACACCTCATAGTGGCAAGCACAATAGAACTCCCCATCACATGAGTCTCTACATGTTACCTCTTCATCATATAGTACCTCCAAACAGGCCTGGATGTTAGCTAGATTCATAGTCAATGCTGTATGGATGTGGGTCATGATGAATGCCAACATTTTCCCCTTGGATTAATTAATTTGTACAGTGTGCCTGAAACAATAAATCAATGAGACTGAAGGCCTCAAATCTGAAGAATATAACCAACCTATTGCAAATAGAAGAATTAATATGAATATAAGTATGAGATTTGCCTAAGTGATCTGATTGCATCTAAAAAGCAATCAGGCCATGGTTATGCTTCAGAATAGCAATTATGCACTTTAGCATCCAACTCTTCTAAAGTCTTTGGCACATATGCTAGTTCAGCAAAACCACAGTGCAGTTTCTGTTCTCTTCAGTAACTGGACACTTTTCTGCAACAAAGTTGAGCAGTGAAGTGAGAATAGTGATAGGAGCAATCCAATCAGCTCTGGGAGAGACAGATATGGGAAGTATGGGAGTTAACAAGAAGGCTGATGACCATACATCGGAATATGGCAGTATCTTAAACATGCTGAACATAGGATAAGTAAAATGAATTATGTAAAAGGCAACTGCTACATACTTCATCTGAACAGAGTCTTCCAGAGTGTCTGTAATGCTGAAATCCATCAATGACATATAGGATTTTTGTCACAGATACTGTTGCTGTGACTTAAAGTGGATTTTTATGTATTTTGTATTTAGCGCAACAAGTTTTTAACATATCAAAACGAGTAGAGGCTCAAAAGAAAGCCCTGATATGCCGTTATCGAACGAATAAAAAAGTATTTAAATTGATTTGATATTGGCTGCAATATTCAAGAAAAACTGAACAGTGCCAACACCTATGGAGCTTCTTAATAGGACCCGCTCATCATCATGTCCTGCATCTGTAGTGTCAGAGAGCAGTTCTCTGGCAGCGCCTTCTATGGCAGGAAGCACTTCCAACATGTCAAGGGACATTGTCACCCACATGTCAACCCAGGGGTTACTTCGAGAGTTCTATACTGTCCACTGGTAGTTGCAGCATGAAATTGATCATTTGACGACCATATCAGATGCCATCACTTCAGGGGACAAAAGCAACATTGATGAAGCAAACAAGGTATTCATTGCTGATCTTGCGAACAAGCATGCTTGGCCATCAAAGACATGAAAGAGACTATGGCAAAGGAAGCTCTCTTGCAAGCAAATGCTAAAGCTCACTTGCAAGGAAAGCCTGTGACTGACATCACAAATGTTATCTTAAAAAAAGTAAGTTTAACTTTGGTTGCATTATTGTGCCTTCATAACATGCTCACTTCTTTGGCCAGATCAAGTACAGCGGCTCCGTCTGGTGTTCTCAACTCAAGTCAATGATCTTCAACAACATTTATCTGTATGGCATCTTACCCTCTCTGGAGCAGCAAACAACAATGACCACGGATGAAATTGTGCAATTCATGAAAAATGAATGCTGTTGCAGCTCTCCAGGTTAATGACAGGTTCCTCCATCAGGGAACCAACAAGTTCGTGAGTCATCCACATGTATTCATTAAAAGTGCCTCTCAATTACTATGACCCAGGGAAACCCTGCCTATTTCAACCACCCAGTATATACCGTTATCACTGTCAAGTGGTACTATGGTCCCAATGGCATTGCACACCACTTCCCCCACCAATTTGGACCCATGTTTCCTCTTCCAGCAAAAAGCATTGTCGCTACAATTGTATGCATAATTACAGACTGTTATTCATTGCTGACATTCACTTGGGGGGAGTGGGCCATTGCTATGCATGGCAGGTATGAGTCCCATATTTTATTCATTTCAATTACATGTGTATATTTCTACTATATACTTTATTTTAGATATACTGTATATGAACATAAACAGGTCAACCACTCCAGCAGGTCAATTTTAGTTTGTTTATTTAATACTGCTGTATGTGACTCATAATAAATATTTTTATTTAACTAGTACTATAGTGCCCATCACCACTTCTTGACATGCCAGTTACCATAAAAGGGTGCAACTTTTTCAAACATGACTACATTTTTAATTCATCTTGTTAAGGCCTAGAAACAGGTTAGGAATGTTTAGAATGACCATAGCTACTTGGCTTGTGGTCCGCTAAGCCATCAGTTAAGTATTGATTGAGTTTGAAAATTTTGACATCTCTGAAAAGTGGACACCATGGGAACATTCCATATATAGTACTGGTGGCCAAATCAGGAATGATAACTTTTATTTATCCTCAGGACTGATTAGGCCATTGCCACTGGGAAGCATCAGAATCAAGCAGGAATGGTTCCCAAAGGTAGTCCAAGAAGTTTGGACACTGGGATATCATTTCCAAAAATTTATGACCCTTCAGAAAAGTGGACATCATGGGAATATTTTTCTATATATGGTAAAAAATGGGGTCTCAACATCAAACACATTCTTTTGGCAAGTTTTCTTCCTAAAAGAAAATCAGAAAAAAGTTTGCTTCAAAACTCCAGGCTCAGGAGCACTTGTGAGGACGTGGTGATAGGCACTATATGACACATTTTTATGCATATTATTTAAGAATTAACTGCAAAATTAAATTTGATTGATGACATTCTTCACAGAGCAGGCTGAAAAACCATGGCAAAGTCCAATTTTGACATGACTTTCTTCTGAGTATTCATGAAAGCTCTTGAGCAATTCTGTTGCAAGTAGTATGACACCCATTGAATGTTTTCTGATTAATTTGTGGTGGTTTTCTAGAGTTGTGATTTTCATATGCCTAAATCTTTGAGATAAGGCACAGAATGACTTTGCCTCATGAAAACAGATCAATGGTATTTTACAAGTCTGTTATAAAATCTTTGTGAAAATTCAGGTGTATGTACATAAAATGAATAAAATAGGGGACTCATACCTGCCATGCATAACAATGGCCCACTCCCCCCAAGTAATTGTGTCATAGTAGTAGTTAGATGAAAATATTTATTATAAATTGCATACAGCAGTATCAAGCAAACCAATCACAATTGACCTGTTTATGTCCACATACAGTATATTTAAAATAATGTATATGGTAGAAAAATCTATATGTGTACCCAACATACATATGAAAATGAAATGAATAAAATATAGGACTCATACCTGCCATGCATAACAATGACTCCCCCCAAGTATATGTTGTAAATAAATATTAGTTCATTTTAAAAAATTATTCACTATAAAACTGGTTAGTCCAATCACCAAACAAACATAACAGTTACAAGATGGTGCAGAATGCATATACATATTTATAAATTCTCAAAATTACTGAAACAGGTGGGTCTAATTCCAAAACAGACATTACAGTTAAATTCACATTAGAAATCAATACAAAATGCATATAATTATGTATTGATTCTGAAAATTAACTAAAAAAAGTTGTTATGATCACCAAACAAACATTACAGTTGAACTCACATTGCAAATAGGTACAGAATGTATATAAAGTCTCAAAATAACCAAAACAGGTTAGTTCAATCACCATACAAACATCACAGTTGAATTTGCATTGAAAAACAGTACAGAATGCATATACATATTAGCAGATTACCAAAATTACCAAAACAGGTTAGTTCAAATACTAAACAAACATTACAATTGAATTTGCATTGAAAAACAGTACAGAATGAATATAAACATTTGTTGATTCTCAAAATTACCAAAACCGGTTAGTCCAATAACCAAATAGACATCCCAGTTGAATTCACATCAGAAAATGGATCCTGGACATATACATTAAACATTGATGTAGTGCAATAGCCATTGAGATATACTCAAAACAATGTGAATGTGTTATATCAGCCATAAAAGGCAATAGATGAGAGACCATAGTTGTACATGATTATAAATAGATGTAAACAATAATGCATAACACATTTGGATCTTTAGAGTATATATTGTAAGAGCACAAAACAATGAGCAAGCAGTTGTTTGGTATTTTGACTATTTTGAATTGTTTACATGCAATATTCTAATTAGGCAAGTGCCACAACAATGACAAATCACAACAAACATCAAAGAGCATTTTTGAAAATTTGTATTCAAAAAAATTTCCCACGGTAACAAAATCATTACCTTTTTTGTTCCCACAGTACTCAAGAGCAATGTTGTGGACCAGGTTTTGCCTTGAAAGCATGGTCAAAGAATAAGCCTTAAATAAATTTAAGGACTCATAATTTCAGATTGAGGCCACGTTGGACGATGATACACTAGCAGTGTGTATGATGAAATCAATCAAAATCAAAACACTACCAATAAGATGTGAACTGAGGGTGCAAGTTGGTGAGTAACCCTTCTGATAATGAGATAGTTGAGATAAAATGAGTTTTTTTACAATGTGCGCGAATGCGCAATACCGATTGCGATGAGTGAAGTGTGTAATGTGTGCGAATGTGAGTGCGTGAGTGCAAGCATGGGAGAGCGTGATAGAGTGAGAGAGAGCATGGGAAAGCGAGAGCACGGGAGAGCGAAGTCTAATAATGAGATAATGAGAGCGAGAGTGAGAACATGGGTGCAAGTGACAAAGTACAAGGTTGAGAGAAGATATCTGAGCCGCAACGAGATTCCAAGAGATGAGGGGTGAAGTTCTACTTGTTTTTTTTTTTTGTATGTACAAGGGAGTATATATATAATGTGAAATTTTAAAATGAAAAGCTGAGCATATGAATTTTTATCATCTGTATTAAATGACCGGAGGCGCGTGTGTAAAGTCCAACAAAAGGATTACCGCTTTAGGCTCACTCTGCGATCATGTGACCTCTCAGTATTTCTAGAGTGCTGATGCCGAAGTGGTTTTGTTGACATGTCCTCACTGTTGTGAAGCGCTGGCAGGCTGATGAGCTCGGTAATGAAAGATTCAATTGATAAAATTTGCAAGGAGTCGCATGGCCTTGAGTAGTGTTGCCACAGCTATAGCTGGTGTTTTTGCTAACTTTACAAATAAAATAGGTAAAATAACAGACAAATTGGAGGATATAGATAAAGCCAAAAGCTGAGGGGTCTCCTGCCAACATTAATTAATAGGACCGGATGTGGCTGTGTTATTTGAGTGGCTATGCAAGCAGTCATGATAGCTGCTTAAATAACACAGCCACATCCAGTCCTATTAACTAATATTGGCAGGAGACCCCTCGGCTTTTGGCTTTATCTACATCCTGTAATTTTTCCGTTATTTTACCTATTTTATTGGTAAAGTTAGCAAAAACACCAGCTATAGCTGTGGCAACACTAGCCTTGAGTTTTGGCGTTAACGGGTTATGGCAGAGTAATTATGTGTGATAAAATCGGGGAAAGGCTGGGCCGAGTGCAATCTTTGTCAGGAATGGTCAGGTGATGTCTGTGGTATGTCACGTGATCATTTGTACATGTTTGTGTGAGTGCAGTAAAATGTGAAAATACACGGTCAGCGAGATAGCGGGCTCATCAATGAGCTCTCAACTGGTCGTCATCATCTTGCTAAACTCAATCAGGCTATCCAACAGAAATACCTCAAAAACCATAACCTGCTTTACCAGATGGATGAGGACAAGTATAGGGACCAGTACGGTTAGCGTGAGTCTGGTTACCAAATTGAACCATGCAAATATACGGATATGGTGTGGATATGGTTAATTCCCACGGATAAAATGGTTACCGGTCGCAACCGTGGTTGTCTATGATATTTTGTTTTCTGCTTCTGCCTCCTTCCGAGAATCTCTTCCCCTCTCCTTTCCTTCTAAGCTGGCTTGCATGACTTTATGACCACACCTCTAGTAGCCCATACCATCAATATCCATGTAAATACATCCTCTCCTCCCCGTCCATCTAATGCTCTGACTGTCAATCCCCCAACCATCATTCTGCCTGCCAATGTTTCACCGAAGAGACATAAAGGAAAAGTTGCTGTCTCTAGCCAAACAGATGAGCAAGTGTGGCATCTAACAGATGATAAAATCCTAGGTGTGTCCTCTGGCTGGTCCATTTTGTGTTAATATTTATTTATCTGAGTGAATGACACAGCTGCATCCATTGAAACATGGAGATTGAAGGCATACCAGCATTACAATGTCTCTTTGCAGCGCGTTGTTGACGGTGGACAGAGGCGCATCCAATTTGTATTTAAATGCAAATTTGATGAGACAGGGCATGAGTCTCACAAGCATCTCCGAATGAAGACCGGCAATGGCACCACCAACTTGCAGAAAACTGCATTGGCATGCAATGCTTTACGAGGTGTCGCTGCTCCTGCTACAGTGGCCACGCTGACTTCTTACATGCCAGCAGCACACTGTACTGTTATCGCAATGAGATCAGCAACCAGCAACCGCCCATTTAATGCTGTAACTGACAAATACTACAAGATGGAGGTTGAGATGTTGAGACCCGGAACCATTATTCCACATCCAACCACCGTATCACAAGACATCAAACACCTCTATGTTGAACTATCTAAGACAGTCCGACAATATTTTAAGGTGAGTATCAATATTTCCCCCACTTTTCTTTTTATATAATCTGGTTCATAGGCCCGGGCCGGTGCTGTTCATTTTGCGATAGACAGATGGACAGCACCACACATGGCATCATACCTCAGCATCGTCGTCATCTGGTATGAGAAAGGAGAAATTTACTGAGCTATCCTTGAATTTGCAAAGTACGTGATGTATTGTTTACAAGACACCTTCTAACTCGTTGTTTATTGAAGATTGACAGAAAAACATGATGGTCAGTATCTGGCGAAAGTGCTCACAGCCTGCATTGAACAGTATGGGCTTGAAGACTTTGTAGGTCAGCTTTCTTTAATTTGTCTTTCCCATCCTGATTTATTTTGTGCAGATGCATGCACTATGCATGGACAATGTGGGAAACTGTAACACCACAGCTGTCAACTTGGGTGCACTACTGCCCCGTTTTCGTGGTACAGTATCTAGAACGCAATGCTTTCCTCATATTCTTAATCTGGTAGCAAAGGTTAGTCACGAATCTCATTATTCGCAACATGTCCTGATGTACATGTTTTAGGCTTTTCTTGCATTCTTTTTTAAGCAGTATAAACGAAAGAAGATCACGGTCGGTGCAGGCACCAAACGGAAATGTGGTCACAGCCAAGCTGCAGCCACAGCGCCCTTACCAGAACCTGAAAGCCTCGAACAGGAGTTTGAATTGGAAGGCGGAGAGGAACTGAGTGTTGAGGAACAAGAGAGGGCACTGATACTTGGTGAAGACGAAGCACCAGTGGACGGTGGGCAATTAGCACACGATGAGAAAGCAGTGAAAACCTTACGAGAAAAAGCAGTAGCTGAGATGTCCACAAGAGGCATCAACATCTCTGCCAGTGAGAATACGCAAGTGCTTGTGCTTTTCCCCAAGGTGCATTACATATTTGTGATATTAATGGGACCCTGACTCATACGGTAAATTCATGCTAGGTGGCTGGTCTTGTGAAAAAGGTTCATGACAGCAGTACCTTGAAGACCAAATTTGAACACCTGTTATTAGCTCATGAGGAGCTCTCAAAGGCTGATAAACATTCACTTGATCGACATGTACCTACTCAATGGAATTCGGAGTCTGACTGTCTTGAAGGACACCTTTACTTCCGACCTATTGTCGAAGCACTCACCATACCCACAGAGAACGGGTTGAGAGCATACAAACTCACACCTACACAATGGAGTCTTGCAATGGATGTAGGTGACGTTCTGGAGGTGAGTAATACATTATATCACTGATTGCATTTTGACTCAGTGCGAGAACTTAGATATTTCAGAAACCTACCAATCTCTTCTCCCAAGCTAACCTCCCGCTGATTTGCAATGTCGTCAATATGCTTGATGCCATCAAGTTGGCATTAATCAAGGCTCATGACAACACTGAAGTGCCAAATGTCATTTGTGTGGCTGTGCATGCTAGTTTACTTCTTCTTCAGAAGTACCATTCGCTCACGGATGACTGCGAGATTTATCGCATAGCCATTAGTAGGTGATCTCAATGTTATTGTGGATGTAGTTGTTTATACTCAAAACATCTATCTTCAAGTTATGAGTCCTGACAAAAAGCTTGAATGGTTCAAGCAGAGGGGTTGGACAGCTGACGAGATTGCTGAGGTCTGCAAGCTAGTTGTTGATGGGTTCAACAACTCATATTGCACTGCCTCGCCGAGCTCACCTACTGCACCTGCATCTCTATCTGTACCCTCAGCACCACCAATTGGACAAGCTAGGGTGAGTACTGTTTAGTTTGTTTGTTGCATGATGGTTACTGACTGTAGTACAGTCATGTTCACGGTATCTCAATGACAAAGTCCCGGTGGCTGTCTGTGCTGCCGATAGCATTGAGATGTACCTCAATGACCCAATAGTTCCATCAGCATTGATTGCTGGACAAGGTGGAGTCATGAAGTATTGGTACCATCTCGAGGAGCCCAATCCCAAGCTGTCAAGAATGGGGTCGGATTTCTTATCCGCACCAGGTAAGCACAGCATCGAGATGTTTCATTATTGGCAATACTCATCTGTTTGACTCACATCTGCCTCAACCAATGCCGAGCGCGCATTCTCAAAAGGTCGTTGCGAGGTTAATTTCATGCAGCACAACATGTCCTCCCAAACCTTCAAGGCGGAAATGGCTGTCGGATCCTGGGATGGTACCCTGTTGATGTCCAACATATCAGAGGCTGTTAGAGTAATCGAGAGGAAAATGGCGAGGGGTGCAACCTCCGATGATGATTTGGACAGTGAGATGGACACTAATTTATAATGGACTCTCTTTGCATTTAGAAGACTACCTACATGTGCCATTTGCCTAGGCATTTACATTTCTTGTGTGGTTCTGGCCTCTAATCACTGCAGTTTCGTTATATTTCATAATATCTTTATTGGCCTTTAACCGCGGATGAACCGTAACCAAACAGATAGAACCGCGGATAAATAGATGCCTTGCAAATCTGTGGTTTCGATCCGGTTCCAATCCGGTTTAACCGTACTGGTCCCTAGACAAGTACCATCAGTTCTTCCTACAACCAATTCAGAGAGAGATATCTGCATGTGGAAGGTAAGCCTAGTAATTAGTATGATTGTGATGACGCTGACAAACATCCCAGAAAAATGCTGAATTTGGTGGAGGATGAGGCGACAGTTGCCTCTCATGGAGACAAAGTTGTCCAATTTGGCTTCCAACTTCTGCCTGGGTATGGCGGTGATGATGGGGAAGCATAAGCTGGGCCACAAATTTTTCATTGACATTATTGTATTTTGCTGTACTGCCTGTGCGCCTATCAGGCCTTGTAAGATTAGATTATCCAAATCCATCAGTTTACATAACCGAGAAGTCGTCATTATGATCTTCTTAGCTGAAAATGGTTAAGGTCCATTAAGACCCATGGCAACCGAAGCTCAAGGTATTATGGCAAAATGTGTAAAATATGTAAAGATGTAAAACAGTTACAGACATGTTATGAGACAAATTGTTTTGCTGATGAATATCCCAGGTGACAATAGAAAGCAATGATGTTGTTTGAAAACCACTTAAAGACACTGATGCACTCAGCACACTTTTGAAAAAGAGTGGAGCTCCTGTTGGAAGTCAACCTTGCCCAAGCTGCCTAGGTCTGTAATTAGCAAGTGGGCTTGAGGTGTCACCTGGGGGCCAATACCGTCAATGCACTAATGACCAAAGACAAGATCATAGTCATCAAAGTCAATCTCAGGTTCACTGTCTGAGTCTGCATTGGGAAGATGAGGGTGCATCTGAGCATATTTTGGTGTTTGTATATCACTTACTTACACCTGATGTTTCACTGGGTGCTCCTCCACAAATTTGTTTGGTGCAAAGGTTATGCAGTTTGTATATGACCTGGCCACCAACAATCACTTGGCACTTACCACAACACCTCAACTTGGATGAGACAGCCTCAGTTCTCTTTTTTCAGCCTCCCTTCTTCTTAGCAGCTTTCACTCCTCCTCCTCTGCCATTTCCACCACGCCCACCTTCCTTCCCTGCACCACCCCCTCTGCCATGCTTGCAGGGCTGTTCATCCTGCCATTCATACTCACCCTCCTTGTCCTCTTCATGGTTTCTACATTCATGGATACAACTGCCTTGATGCAGCACAGATACTGAAATGTTTATAAACACAAGTGAATGTTGTGATTAGTGTTGTCTCAATCAACTTGGAGCTTTTTGTAATTTGGAAATAACTTGACACCATGTGCTCCAATTGCTTAGTAGGACCCACTGATTTTTGAGTTTCTGAATCCATATAAATATTTACAGAATTGTATAAAAATATTGGAATTGATTTTGTCATCAGCTCATTTTGTCAAGTCAACCAGTAAAAAAAGATTATTTCCAAATTTCAAAAAAGCCCCAAGCCAGTTGATACAACACTAATTGTGACTCAAATTTTATGTGCACAGAGGGACAACAGGGTTACAGGGTTACTAGAAGACTGATTTCAACTCTTCACCATGATTGACAAATTCAGTTGGTGCAGATTCTGGTGCATCCCACATAGGTGCATCCACCTCTTGCTCAGGTTGGGACTAGGCCCACTGAGAGCTTATGATAGCTCCATAAGAAGTACCTAAAAAATTTGATGCAAGTTGGAGAGCACTGTTATTCCTCGGAGGCTGAATATAAAGCAATTGTGAAAGTGCACATATGTTTGAAAGTGCAGTGGGATGCAACCTTTTGAGAACTTCCAGCTCTTTAAAGAATTAAGGTGTTTGGGCTTCATCAATTGAAAATGTGAATAGCATCAAAATGGTGGTTGTAGAGGTGAATGACTAAGCAGAATACATTGAAGAGTAATGGACACTTTCAGTGACATGACTTAGGGAGAGTGGGCCATTGCTATGCATGGCAGGTATGAGTCCCCGTTTTATTCATTTGATTTACATACATATACTAGATACACTCTGTGATATTTTTGGATTTTTCTACAATTTACTTTACTATGCACTAACATGAAATGGGTCACTTTAACACTAAATCCTCCCCACAGCCTGAACAACTACACAGATTTCTTATTGTGTATAATGAAAAAGAACTGCAAACATCTCCTTCATCTGTCTGAATTTTCTCAAGGATTTTGCTTGTATGATAGACTTGTAAAATGACATTGACCTGTTTCCATAGAGCAAAGTGATTCTGTGCCTTGTCTCAAATATTTGGGCATAAGAACATCACAGCTCCAGAAAACCACCACAGATAAATCAGAAAACCTTCAACATGTGTCATAATTAAAATAAAGTATATAGTAAAAAATACAAAGATATCATAGTGTGTACTAAGATGAATAAAATATTAGACTCATACCTACTATACATAGTAATGGCCCACTCCTTCCAAGTATTGTATATAAATATTAGTCCATTCTAAAAATTTCTAAAACAGGTTAGTCCAGTCACCAAATAAACTTGGTGGAGTGGGCTATTGCTTTGCATGGCATATAGGAGTCAGCTTCTATTTATTTTATTTTTTTAAAAAAACAGAAGAACTTGTACATAGTGGGCTGTACGCAATGCATCTGGGACATAACAGCATATTTACTTCTTCCAGAATCAAAATACATATACCTACCTATTTACATTCTTTCTTATAATCAAACTCTTGCATACACCACCAAGATTAATTTTGTCCCTTTGCATTTCAACAATTTTCTGGAAGAGAACTTGTCAAAATCTCCCTCATTTTCACAACTACTCCCTGTGGTCATACCATCATGATACCATACCATACCATCATTCCCAATAATACAAGATGTAAAATGGAAGTCTCCATGGTATATTAACCCTCTGACATCCAGAACCACAGTTTCACCTTTCTGCTCAAATCTCAAAGTTTTACTAACTTTAATATTTCTTGAGTTAATTTCAAAGACCAACACACTTGGAGTAGACTTGAAATTGACTGGCTGCACCATTGCAGAAAAACAGTGGGGACATTTTTCATGAGTTTCATGTTCTAAGGACCCTAACCATTTGCAAGTTGACTTTGGCATATCCTCTTTTTCATATAGCACAAATTCTAGCCTATCATCAACAGATGGTTCAGAATATTCACAATTGGTATACTCAGGGCTTAAAATGGCTACAGTATCATAAGGGGCAAGAATTGCTGATGTTAAAGCTGTAACACTTGTGCCTCTGGTTCTATAAGGAAATTGTGCTGGACTTTGAGAGTGAAGTTCATGCCTGATAGTATCTCTGGCTGTTTCAAAACTGGCTTGACCATTCATATATTTATTGAAACAGGTGGACAGTGACTTGAGATGGTGCTGGTTAATTTCTTTGAATCGTTTTGTCCAAACTTTTGTGTCTGTGACCCAAATTTCATACAACACTGTAAAGAGTGCATATGATGCGCAACTATAATTATCACCATCCCATATAAGTCCAGAGGGTGAGGAATCATTGGAGGTTATTATAATTTGAGCTGTTTTTGTTTTTTTGGCACTTACACTCAAATCATTGACCTCTTCAAATTTTCGCTTTTTGCCTAACTTGACCGACATGCTGCCTTTGGCTGCAACAAATCCAGATTGAATGTTTGTTGTATTGCTCTCAACTGGAGTCTCAGTATCAACCTCTTTCTTCTTTATCTTGTCAATGATTTGCCAGGGCGCATCTGTTACAACAGGTAGAAGAGGCAGTGGATCTGTGACAGATCATTGCAAGGCAGGATGAATTAGTGGAGGTACATAATTGGCACCCTTCCATTGCTGATATGATCTGATCAATGGGTTCTTGAAGTTACCTTCAACACAATCAGGAAGTTTACCTTCATATCTGAGCTTGCTGATCTCATCCAATAGTTCAAGTTCATGAAATTCCTGTCTCAAATATCCTGAAGCTCCACAAATGATGAGGCGAGGGGAAAATGACTGCACAATGACAGTTCCACTTGCAGTTGCACTTCTTGATAAACATGTGTAGTAGGATTGATGACTTCTGCAATTGCTCAAGTCAACTGGATTTTTTGATCTGGTCTTTCCTTGAGATGTATAATCGGTCATTGAGAAATTAAGCAATACCCATACTTGACTTCTGTGGATGTGTTCTTTCAAGTCACTTGAAAAGGTGCACTCTATATTTTTCGAACCTCTGGTGATAGGAACCACATTTTCAGGAAGTCCATCAATTTTTACTATTTTTGCAGGTTTATTCAGTTTGATAAAAAGTGTGTTCAGGACATTTTTTCCATGTATGCCTATACCTGCTTGCCATCCAACAACATGGCCTTCCTGACCTTTGGTAATGCAAAGCTCTGTGGCATTATTATTCCTGATTATAACAAGCATACCAATATAAAGGGAGAGTTTACCTGGAAAATGATTTGTAGCAGAAGGGGGTAGATTCCAAATAATCTTTTGCAAAGCAGGATCTATTTTGTTGGAGACATGTTTACCAGATGCTTTTGATTTTCTACCTCTGGATCACTTTTCTGCAGCATCAGGAGGGCTGCCAAACCTATCAATTGAATAGAAATGTGTCAAAGCCTGATCTGTCTCTGCAGCAAACTGTGCACTTCCAAATTCATTAATTCTGTCTTTCTGAGCATTCAAAGCAGTGATGATGGAAACATTTCTGAATTCTTTAGTTGAAAACTTTGGTTGTTCTAAACGCCTTCCAGCAATATGACTTTTCAAAAATGTAATATCTTCAGGAGTGCAAGCGGCATATCTCATATTCTCAAGAGAAGTTCTCAGTTTAGCATCTTCTGCAGTTTGTGTCTTTTGTCTCATATTCTTTCTCAGTATCACAACTGTAGTCACTTGATGCCAGAGTGCCTTTCTGATGGCAGCTTCTTGACCTTGAACAGTCATATGTGACATCAGTTGTGTGCCTACAGTACCACTGTAAAGAGGTGATCCAAACACAGGTGGCAACTGAGCAAAGTCCCCTGAAAATATCATATTCATTCCACCATACGGCAATTCAAATTCATTCAATGCCTTTGCAAGCTGAGAGCTGATCTTGTAATTATCATTACATGAAACCATTGAGACTTCATCCAGAAAAGCATAATCAACTCCATCCAGCCTTGCTTTGACATGTGCATTGTTTGTGGTCTCATTTCTCAAAGCTGTTTGACCATCAATAGGAACTCCCAAAATTGAGTGATAAGTTGAGCCTTGCAGAAGAGCTGCTGCAGTTCCTGTGGGTGCTAAAACAACAAATCTGTGAGATTCATTTCTGGATTTGAAAAACTCCATGAGTGCCTTAATAACTTGTGATTTTCCAGTACCTGCCATTCTACCTACATACATGATTAGCTGTTCATATCCAGGAGTGACTGCATGATTTGCTATAATTCTGAATGCCCTTTCTTGATCAGAGGTGAGTTCAAATTTTTCAATGACATTTTCAATCAAATTTTGAGCTGTTTCTGACTGAGCTTTGAAGTTCTTCTGGAGATATGATTTGTCTACAATTTGAACATCATTCTGATTTGGGTCTTTTCCATATTTCATCCCAGATTGTGCAGGATGTGATTTATTTCTTTCAGCCAAGACCTGCTGACATTTTTCCTGAACAGCAGCATCCCATCGTGAGGGTGGTAATTCTTCAGCTTCAATTGCTGCAAAGTCCATTGATGGGGGTCCACCTGGACACTGATCTAGCCAGCCAGCTAAAGTTACTATTTTCTGTATTTCCGCCATCTGTTCTGTTCTTTGTTGACCTTTTCTGCCAATGGAGGTATATTGATCTGCTTCATGCTCTTCATTAACTGTAAAGTCACTGCCACCATCATTGTTGTCACCATCAAAGTTATCATTGTCATCAGCTCCAAACCAGTGAGGAAAGACACCATCAGTTGAATTTTTCTGCTTCAGAAGTTTTGAATAATCATCTCTAGCATCATTGCACTCATAATGTATGTTAAAGAATTTCATCAGTTCAATTTGGTGTGAAGTGAATGTGTAATTTGTGAAAGCTTCATCCCAAGACTGGTCATCTTCTTTGAGGTTTTTACCATGCCTCCATGGTTTGAACAGTGTTAACATTGTGGTACAGTAGTACTCTCTATCTCCTCTGTCACATCTAGGGAATGATCCTCCTGCAAAATTGGGCACCAGAATTTTGGATTTAGAAATACTGACTTGGTGAGTTTCATAAAGTGGATGATTTTGCAAAAATGCATATTTTCCTTGAGCTTTCTCTTTCTCTGGTGCTTGATCAGATTCAACATAATCTGAATCACTTTCAAAATCTGTATCAACTTCTTCATCAGAATGAAAAACAGCTAATGGCTTCACATCTTCATGTTTTTTACTCTGAAATTTTTTCTGTTCTGCTTTAGTGCGTTTTAGTCTTGTATAAATCTGAATCCATTCATACAAGGACTTTTCACTCAGCTCATATGGCCTGTGCATGTAGTCATCTACAGTTGACAATCCAATAAATTCACCATCAACATTTTTTAGAAGAATAACCTTGTCAGATTGCACATTACTGTCCTATTTCCAAGCTTTTAAAACTTCTGTAACATAATTTCTCCAATAGAACACAACAAAGTTCTGGTCAGTATAAAGGTCAGGATTCTCTAAAAGGTACAAGGAGGCTATGGGACCACCAATTTCCAGCTTGGCAGTGAGAGCATTGACAATTTTAGTGAGAAGACTCCTGGCCTTGTCTTTCCTTTTCTGTGTACCACCAAGCATTTCATAACTCTTATCAAATACACTTCTGATGGTGTCAAAAATAGTGTAAGTCTTCAAACCAGGTTTTGTGACATAGTCTGATATGTAAGCAACAATAGCCTTGATCGCAGTTCCAGATAACAAACTGGTAATATCTGAGTTACATCTCAACAGAAATGTGACAATTGGAGTCAGAGTGTTTATCCATTTTTCACCCTTTTTTATATTGAGTGCTCCAGTTTTAGGATCAACCTCGGTCTTTTCAAATGTTTGTCTGGGAAATCGTGCTTTACAATTTCCATGCTTGTTGATGCAACCTCTTCACTCTTTCTTTTGTTTTTTCTCATCAGCTGGAATTGAAGTGTGACACTTGTGAACATTTGATCTCAGAATTAAATCATCCACAGTATTTTTGAAAATTTCCCACCAGCTAGCTGTATTTTCACAATTTTCACATTTGTTACAATCACAGTTTGTGGATTCCGGAGGAGCATCAGGTAAAGTCTGAGTAGGATCTTTATATTCTTTGGCCTTCATATTTTCATCAACTTGTTCTTTGACTTCATCCATAGTTCCTGTCATGAATTCACCTACATGCACACTCTCCAGATATTCCACTATTCGTTTCTGAAAATCAGAATTTGGGTCCATAATTCAATCTCTAATTTCTTGTGGAGATAATGAGTTCAGAATCCAAAGAAGCATGTGCAGATGCAAAGTCAGTCTTCCTTGCTGTTCAACAGCAGTATAGTATGCAGCAGTTTTGCCATATAATCCAGGATGATTCTGATTCACTCCCAGCACATGCTTAACAAACATTTCTACAATAAAATGAAAGAATCTAGCACCAGCGACTGGATTTTCAGCTATAAGTCTGTAACATTCATTCTCAGGTCTCAATTCTGGACTAAATCTTTCCTGAGTGTCAGCAAAATATAAACTGATTGGATGCATGTTATCAGCAGGAGAAAAGGTTATAAACCATGATGGGGCACCAAAATAGGAGATCAAAGACCAGATTTCATTCCTCATATATTTTTTCTGAGTGATCGAACCAGGCACATGACCATTGACATGGTCTAAATCATTTATCAGTTTAAAACAGAATTTTTCTTCTTCTGTTTCAGGCTTGACTCTCTCCCTTTCTGTCATTCATTTTGTCAAGTCTGACAAGACCTCTAGATTGACATTCAACAGCCTGTCTGTTATATCATCAAAGGATTTTCTTTCAGCAGTTAGATACTCAGCAGTCGTGCTTTCCTTCATTTGCTTATGGTTAAAAGCAATAAGTGGAAAATGAGGATCTTTCTGAAACTGTTTGTCATAATACATCAGCAAATGTCTCTTATGCATCATGCTGGACAACTTGTGCTTGTGCTCAGTCTGACCTATACCTCCTAAACCATAAGGAAACAGCCAAGGTAGCATAGAGGGGAATAATTGGGGGTTTGAATATATTGATTCTGGTGTTTCTGCATGTCCAATTGCAAGTATCTTTCCCTCATTTGTCAAATGTTGGAGTGCAATGGCTTTGATGGTCTTCATAGTTTTTGTTGAAAATTCTTCACCTGTAAGGCCATGGACTATAAATGGACAAGAACCTTCTGTTGTACCATCCTCCTCTTCCATATCATGTACACTTGTCAACTCTGGATTTTTATTTAAACTTGGTGGATGATAGTCTACAACAACTGGAGGACCTTCTTCTGGATATGAAGCCAAATTTCTGGCTGAAATTTCGCAGTCATAATAGTCAACATGATTAAGTTTTAACCAGTGTAATGCTTTGGACACTTTCAAATGCCTCACAAGTAAAGGTGTCCGCTTGAAGTCAGCTTTTGTTGGTTTACAAGGACCTGTGTAAATAAATGCCAGGACTTCATCCATCTCTTCTACAGGAGGAGGTAAGACATTATAGATTTTAAGCATTGGGTTTGAAAAGGATATTGCATTTGCCTGCATTTTAGACATGCCAGATGAGACTTTGACTATGCATCTATTATGGTGAACCCTGGCTAGCAACTGTTCTGCATATGTCAAGTCTTGTAATTCATCTGGTATCTCTCCAATCCAAAGACCATTTGCAAGAGCCAGAGTTGGCATTGTTTTCTTGCTTAGAGACTCAATACATATAGAACAGACTCTATTGCAACCAGGTGCTAGGACAGGTCCTCTCAATTCTCTGACTGGATCTGAATCTTTGCATCTGGCTTTTCTTGTAACTCCATCAACTTTTAACAAACTAATATTCTCAATTTCAGAGCGCTCTTCCATTTCACAAATTGGAGTTAATTTACCACAAACCACACAACCAGCTTCCTCGAACATCTCTGGAGAAGTGTCAGCACAGAATTGGACACAATATTATGAAATAACTCTACAGAAGGTGGAGCAGGTGGAAACCTTGCATCTTTCTTGGACAAATAATATTTTTGTAAGGATTTTTTATGAGACTTTTGATATTCTGGATGTTTATTATACTCTGCACGTTTCTCCTTGTGATTTTGATACCAAGTTTGTTGCTGCTCAGCATTTGAAGCCACTTTGTAAGATTTAAATACTGACAAAAACACACCACACTGACATTTGTGATCTTGAAGCAATATCTGAGCATTTTTCAGCAGGATTTTTGGAGGCATAAACACATCATACAAAATAGAAATATTTTTTACACATTTGAGTGTAAGCTTTGGTGCAAGTATATGAAGTGGTACATTGCACAAAACCTCATCATCATTTAAAACAGACTCTTGCATATCATTCTTTTTGATACACCGTAAAAACTGATACTGCTGATCCTGCAAGTCACCAGAGGAGTATGAGAAAAGTTCATCTGATGAAAATATAAGAGCCTTTCCACCACCATAAAAATGAAATTGGTGCGATTTTTTCAGGTGTGCTCCTTTAGTTTGCACAAGGGTGGAAATTTTATCATGATATGAAAATATTTTTGAGTGCACATTCTGACTGCTATGGTACAGGTTGTATTCATAAATAGCAAAGTCATGCTTTCTGAAGAATGATTTTTTTGAAAATAATGCAGTAAGTTTGCATCAAAGTCGAATAGAAGCCCGACTCCCAGATAGAGTCCAAGCATACATTTTAAAAACATGCTGAAAACTCTCTAAAATAATTCTAATTGACCAACCAATTTTTTCTCCACCACATAATGCAGTTGATGTTAAGTTTTGAAAGCTTTTAACTATATTTGACAATGAATACATAACAGTTTTCACTGGACCAAAAAATTGACAGTTAACATGAAAAATATTGAACACCTCATTCTGAGGTAGAGCAGACTTAAACACTTCATTTAGAGGTAGGGTAGACATATACACCTTTGAAGGTAGGGTAAACTTAAACACCTCATACTGAGGTAAGATAGGGGCTAAAACACCCAATGAGATTGAGCTGTTTGAGTAAACAGTGGGTTCAGGGGATTTAGCATGGTGAGGACCCTCAGAGTAAGCTGAGAGCCCCACAAGCAGCAACAAGGAGATGTAGTAGAAGTTCATAAGTGGATGATGATGGGAGGAAGCAAGGAGAAAAGCAAACAGCCGCGTGCAATCCGGAGTTTTAAAAGATGAACAATGTATGGGACATTGGTCACGTGACATGCTGCCCGCCCTCAAACTCTTGAATCAAAAATCATTTTAACTTAAATTACATTATAAATTAATCACTAGCTAGACAGGGATATATCATAGAAGTATTGAGCCGAAATGCTAACAACTACAATGTAATAAGGCAAAAACAAAACAAGAGATAAAACCGAGCTACAGGGCTCGGTTTGGGGTGCACCATTGAAAACGGTAGAGGGAGCTGATGTGGGGAGGCCATGGGGTGGTGTGTATGAGACAGTGGTCATCGTGGGGTGGTGCTTTTGTGAGACATAAGGCAGGGGAGGGGGCTGGGGCCAAAAACCCAGAACAGGACCACTGGGGCTCAATTGCAGGTGCACCATCGGAAATGGGGATGGAGAGCGATGAGGGGAGGTGGTGTAGTGGTGCGGAGGTGGTGGTGGTGGTGGTGGTGGTGGGGCATTGCATTCGCAAATGCGAGGCAAGAGTGGGGTTTGGGGTAAAATCCCGAAACTGAGCCATCATGGCTTGATTTCGGGTGCAGCGCACAAGACGGCTAAAGGGAACGATGGGTAGGGGTGGTGTGGTGGTGTGTATGAAGTGGTGGCAGTGGTGGGGTTGTGCACTCATTGAACACAAGGCGAGAGGGGGGGTTTGGGCTGAAAGCCGAAACCGAGCCATTGTGACTTGGTATAGGGTGCACCATGTAAAACGGCAACAGCGGATGGTGTATAGGGGTGGTGTGGTAGCGCATATAAGGTTGTGGTGGTTGTGGGGTGGTGCGTTCGCACAACGCGAGGCGCAGAGTGGGTTTGGGCCAAAAGCTGAAACTGAGCCATCATGGCTCGATTTTGAGGCACCGTGCAAAATGGTGATAGCAGATGGTGCGTAGGGGTGACGTGGTGGTGCATATGAGGTCGTGGTGGTGGTGGGGTTCTGCGTTTGTGCAACGCAAGGCGCGGAGTGGGTTTGGGCCAAAAAAAACTGAAACCAAGTTAGTATGGCTCGGTTTCAGGCTGCAGTGGGGCTGCAAGAGGTAGAGAGGGGAGCTGTGGGGTTACAGCCCCCCCTCCCATGGTAAAATAAAGAGAGGGGATGAGAGGGTGAGGTGGTATGGTGAGTGGTGGTGATTTTGCTTACCTGCCACTTGGTGCCCCTCCTGCTTCTCCTTTTATTCTCCACCCACTCCCCTCTCCTCTCTACCCACTCCTGACCCTCCTTATAGCCCACTGACAGGCTGTGTGACAGTTGTTTGCAGTTGGTTGTGTGCTTGCAGTGGACGAGAGAACACATCAAGTTGACACGTTTGGCGGAGTTTCAAACTCCGACCAATTGCGAGCGCAATTTCAATCATTATTGTAGCATATTTTACAGGCTTCCTAAAATCATAAAAATAATTATATGTACTCTCTATTTAGATTAGAATGTATCTAAAGTTTTAATTTGTGTAATTCTAATCTGTAGGCTTTGCTATGTGATCATTTCATTTGAGAGTTACAGAATTTCCTTTTATATCAAAAATACACGTTGTTTTTGCTGTTTTACTTATCTACACTACAAACAGCAGTCTCATGGTAAGGAAATAAGTGTCCCACGGTACGTGATGCTTGCGTTAGGATCAGAATTTCACTTAGAAACCCAGGTTAAAAGAACAAGTTTTAAATTATCATTTAAAGACTTGTAACATGACACTTGAATTTGCATTGAAGAATGGTGCAGAATGCATATACATATTTATCAATTCTTGACATTACCAAAACAGGTGGGTGCAATTCTAAAATAGACATCACAGTTGAATTCACATGAGAAATTGATACAAAATGCATATAATTATGTATTGATTCTAAAACAAGTTGTTATGATCACCAAACTGACATTACAGTTGAGTTCACATTGCAAATGGTACAGAATGTATATAAAGTCTCAAAATAACCAAAACAGGTTAGTTCAATCACCAAAGAAACATCACAGTTGAATTTGCATTGAAAAATGATACAGAATGCATATACATATTGGTAAATCACCAAAATCACCAAAACAGGTTAGTCCAATCACTAAACAGACATTATAATTGAATTTGCATTGAAAAATGGTGCAGAATGCATATACATATTTGTTCATTCTCAAAATTACCAAAACAGGTTAGTCCAATTACTAAATAGACATCACAGTTGAATTCACATCAAAAAATGGATCCCAGACATGTATAATAATCATCCATGTAGTGCAATAGCCATTGAGATATACTCAAAACAATGTGAATTTGTTATATCAGCCATAAAAGGCAATGGATGAGAGGCCATAGTTGTGGGTACTGGCAATCCCCGCCAAAGTGCCACATTGGTTTCCATAATGGTCCTGTGTGACAGCCCATTAAAACATGACCCATATTCGATGACCCTGTTTATGAGCTCTATGTTGCATTTCATACTTAGCTCAAAAGACAAAATGTGTTATATAAATGTGTCTCCAGAGGTTCTTGGAAGCAGTTTTCCATTTTACAAATTTTTTGCAGACTTACACATCTTTATATGTACATATCACTGTTTAAAATATTTCAAAATGAGTGTTTTAAAAATCTAAAACCAAGACACTGTAGCCCCAATGATTCCAATTATTTCATCTCTGCAAATGTAGTTCCCACACTGAATAATGAATGAGAAAATGGGGTCACCAGGAGGGACTAAAATGGAAGCACAGCCACTGCTCATCAGCTATTCATGGCATTGGAGGATCAGTTTGCATCATATACTGTAAAATCTGCCTGCAATCCAGTAAAAAACCAATTGGCAGTACCTTAGGAGGTATATGTACCCATTTATAGTTTAAATATATAACAAAAAGAGCAATATCATTTATTTTCAGAATTATTGTCACTTTTTTTCAACATAAATTTTCCAGAAGGCATACATGGTACAAGACTTCTCAGAAATTTGTCCTAGTGGTTATGAATACATATCTACCATTTTAACCTGTTAAGTAAGAGCTATACACTCTTTGCTGGCTAACCATCAGAGCCATATCTAGAGAGGCTAGTATCACATCAAAAGAAACCAGAATTTGGTTCAGGTCAGTAGCAATTATTTATATAGGCTGTTCTGATGTTTTAAAATACCTTCTTGGCTTATTTTAATATGTCAGACCTCCTTTTCTGTAGATTGTTTTGCTATTTGTGTGGTGGTGTTTAGAGGAACCTGTAACCTTTTAAGGCTCCAGGATGGGATATATGAGATTAAAGTACAGAAAGAATGCTATATAAGGTGTACATAGCATGCTAAATTATAATAACATTGAAAGAATTATAGACAACCATTGAGGATTGATTGAAAACAGCTTTGGGTCACTTTTTTGAGCGGGAAGTGGCCAGAATTACCACATTAGGCAAGTAGGTGTAATGAAACCGACGCGACACTTTGGCGGGGGTTCCTGGTACCCAATAGTTGTACATGATTGTAAACAGATGTAAATAATAATAATGGATAAATTGTAAGATCAAAAAACAATAAGCAAGCAGTTTTTGGCATTTTGACATTTTTGACATTTTTAGATATAATATCCTAATTAGGCAAATCTTACCACAATGACAAATCAAAACAAATGTCTCATAACTCATTCAGACCTTGAAAGTATATATTATAAGAACACAAAACAATAAACAAGCAGTTTTTTGGTCAAGAGTCCTTAAATTTTTTAAAAATTTATGGCCCATTCTTTTAACCATGCTTTTAAGGTCATGTCCCTCACACTGCTCTTGAGCACTGTGTAAAAAAATTTGTTAATGAATTTGTTACTGTGAGAAAATACTTTGAATACAAATTTTCAGAAATGCTCTCAGATGTTTGTTGTTCTTACAACATATACTCACAAGGTACAAATGTGTTGTACACTCTTGTTTACATATGTTTACAATCATGTACAGGTATAGTTTCTTGTCTATTACCTTTTATGGCTAATATGACACATTTACATCATTTTGGGTTGATCTCAATAACTATTGCATTGCACAAATGTATTATATATGTCTGGGGCCTATTTTTCAATGTGGATTCACCTGCGATATCTATGTTATGAGTCTTTAAATGATAATTTAAAACTCGTTCTTATAACCCGAGCTTTTAAGCAAAATTCTCATCCTAAGATTTGCGTGGGACACTTATCTCCTTACCGTGAGACTGCTGTTTGTAGTGTAGATAAGTAAAAACGCAAAACTGATGCGTATTTTTGATATAAAAGGGAATTCTGTAACTCTGAAATGAAAGGAACACATAGCAAACCTCACAGATTAGAATTACACAAGTTAAAATTTTATATACGTTTTCATCTGCATTGGGAGTGTATATAATTAATTTCACGATTTTAGGAGACCTGTAACATATGCTACAATGACAATCGAAATTGTGATTTGAAAGTGGTTGGAGTTTGAAACTCTGCCAAACGCGTCGACTTGTCGTGTTTGCTTTCGTCTCGCCTCCCACTCAGGCTTGATCATCACCAAACGCAAGGACCTGGGGTCTCAGGGAAGGGATAGGAGCAAGGAAAGAAGGGAGAGGGTGTGTGGAGGAAATAGAGAGGTGGGGAAGGATGTAGGTAGATAGGTGAGTAAGCTCACCCCCAACTACTCACCTGCACTAGGTCATCGCAGCAGGGGTTGCTGTAACCCCACAGCACCATGAATTACCACATGCAGCCAGGTGCCTGCCCAAAACCGAGCCAGTTGCGCTTGGTTTCAGTTTTTGACCCAAGCCCCCTCCCCACCTCATGTTTCATGAACACACAGCCCCACCATCACAACCACCTCGTGCGCACCACCACCCTACCCCTACACACCATCGTTGGTCGCTATTTCACACGGCTCGGTTTCATTTTTTTTGACCCAAACCCCCTCCGCGCCTCCCGTTTCACGAACGCACAACCCCACAACCCCAACCACCTTGTTACCGCTACCACACCACCCCTACTCACCTTCCTCTGTCTCTGTTTCACATGGCGCTGATATGCCTGCGATGCCTATATGGTCTGGGACCAACACAAACACCACAACAAGATCTAATAAATGCGAGTTGGCGAGTAACCCTTCCAAGAGTGATAAGATAAGTAGTGTAATGCAGTTGCGATGTCTC
>KN833026.1:190296-239072 GCA_000827315.1 Piloderma croceum F 1598 | reverse complement strand
TGATGTGAGACTTAGGGACGTCGGAATTGATGCGGAATGAGTTATCGACTTAGCATGGTATGATAGCGGACACGTGTGTCGATCGACGATACATCGGAACGCGTCGATATCGAGAACGCGGATGATCGACGAGCTCCGGTGCTATGTAGAGATATCGGATAGGCGATTATTGTCGGATTTGGTGCCTAGAGTGAGTGCGTGCGTATCAGCGCTCCCAAAACCGAGCCATAACGGCTCGGTTTCAATGTTTTGACCTAAACCCCCTCCCCGCCTTGCGTTTTGCAAACGCACAACCCCACCACCACAACAACCTCATACACACCACCACCCCACCCCTACGCACCGTCCTCAGTCACCGTTTTGCATGGCACACCCGAAACCGAGCCATAACGGCTCGGTTTCAATTTCTTGACCTAAACCCCCTCCCCCCTCGCGTTTCGCGAACGCACCGCCCCACCACCACAACCACCTAGTACACACTACCACCCCACCCCTACGCACCGTCCTCGGTCACCATTTTGCATGGTGTGCCCGCAACCAAGCCATGACAGCTCGGTTTCAGTTTGTGACCCAAGCCCCCTCCCCACCTTGCGTTTCGTGAATCCACGGCCCCACCACCACAACCACCTCGTCCACACCACCACCCTATCCCCACGCACCATCTTCCACCGCTGTTCCACACGGCACACCCGAAATTGAGCCCCAGTGGCTCGGTTTGGGGTTCATAGCCCTTAATTAATTAATTAATTATGTTCTTTGTCTCAATTTTAGTCTGGCTGAGCCATATTGGCTTGGCAATTCAATGTTATAATTACTACTTAGTGCCTTATGTCAATACTGTGTAGGTAGTATATAAAAATAATCAATATTTCTTGTCTGTGGACTTAGAAAGTTTTCTGTGCGGCAGCAGATCACATGACCAAATACAACCCGCCCGCAACTCTGTTCACCATTTGAAACTCTGCTTCGTGAGCGGCAGTGTTCTTTCCTCCTTGCATCCTCCCATCATCATCCTCATATGAACTTCTACTACATCTTTCTACTTGGTGGAGTGGGCCATTGCTTTGCATGGCATGTACGAGTCAGCTTTGGTTTTTATTTCAAATTTTAAACAGAAGAACTTGTACATAATGGGCTGTGTGCAATGCATCTGGAACATAACAACATATTTCCTTCTGCCATAATTAAAATACTACTATGAAAAATAAATAAATATTATACCTTTGGCTATTGGAGATGACCCAAGTGAGAATTAGATTCCAGAATTATTTATCAAGGCAGACAAAATAATAAGCCATCACCTGGGACATAACAGGATATTTATTGCTGACAGAATTAAAATACTACTGTGAAAAATAGATGGAAAAATCATTGTTTGGCCCTGGGCAATGGTTGTGTCATGGAATAATCTAAATACAGAAAACACTTTTGTTGACCTGATGGAATAATTGGAAAAAATTATGTTCTGACAATAGTTATGTCCCCTAAACAAATATGTTATCCAGATTTAGATTATATCCTCCAGATAAATTCTGAATATGGTTTATTCTTTGAAATAGATAATTCCAAAATCTAATTCTCCCTTGGGTTATTTCCAGTAGCCAAAAGTGCAGCAATTATTTATTTATTTTTCATGGTAGTATTCTAATTCTCTCAGCAGGAAGTATCCTGTTATGTTGGAGGAGATGGCTTATTATTTTGTCTGTCTGAATAAATAATTCCAGAATTTAATTCCCACTTTGGTTATCTCTAGTACCAGAAGGTATAGCATTTATTTATTTATTTTTGTAGTAGTAGTTTAATTCTAACAGATGGAAATATGCCCAGATGCATCGCATACAGCCCACTATGTACAAGTTCTTCTGTTTAAAAATTGAAATAAAAACAAAAGCTGACTCGTACATGCCATGCAAAGCAATGGCCCACTCCACCAAGTATTAATTGGACCAACCTATTTTGGTAATTTTGAGGATTAGTATGTATATATATGCATTCTACATCATTTTTCAATCCAAATTCAACTATGATGTCAATTTAGGATTTAGACTAACTTGTTTTGGTAATTTTGAGAATTGGTGAATATGTATATGCATTCTGTACTGTTTTTCAATGCAAAGTCAACTATAACATTTGTTTGGTGATTGGACTAACCTGTTTTGGTAATTTTGAGTGTGTATATACACTTTGTGCTGTTTCCCATGTCTTTTTGGTGATTAGACAATTATGTATGTCCAGGACCTCTTTTCCAATGCAAATTCAACTGTGGTGTCCATTTGGTAATTAGACTAACTTATTTTGGTAATTTTGAGAATTAACAAGTATGTATATGCATTCTGCACTGTTTTTCATGCAAATTCAACTATAATGTCTGTTTGGTGATTAAACTAACCTGTTTTGGTAATTTTGATAATCTACTGATATGTGTATACATATATGCATTCTGCACCATTTTTCAAGGCAAATTCAACTATAATGTCTGTTTGATTGAACTAACCTATTTTGATAACTTTGGTAATTTATGAATATTTTGTATGAGAATAACTGCAGGTATGATTTACAGTATGTGAAAATGACAGATCATGACAGGTATTACCTGGGTAACAGTTTTGGTGGGTATGGGTACAGTGTGAGAAAAATGTACATGCAGTATACCTGTACAAAACCCCAGCCATGCACAGTAACAGTTTGACACAACATTTAGAGCCAATTTTGTTCACACAGTCAATATTTGGTGTCTCATGATCAATATATGTTCACATGGTTTACAACAATCCATTGATTATGGATATCGAGCCTATAAACCCTGGGGTGAAAAGAACAAGTTCCCTATTTCATAGGGGACTCGTAATGTGTAAATTCTCCTTAAATAATATAGGAAAACTGATATTCTGTAGGGATTAAGGGTGAGCACGAGTCTGGGTCACCCACAAGTACCTGTGGGTTTATCCATGGGAAACCCACAGATCTGAGTTTTTGAGTGGGCACAGGTCTTTACAGATCTGGGTAGCACATCTGTAGACACAGGTACCCACCATGGGTACCCACCTTGTCACTTAATTTAGCCCTGAAAAATTAGATCAGTGTCAAAGATATATAAATAAAATACCATCAGAAAATTTAATCAGAAAAAGTGGCACTAGTTGGATTTGAGCCAGCAACCTCACATTTTAGACCAGTGATGCTAGACTGAGCTATAGGCACTTATTATAGATATTTTATTGGGTATCTATCACAGATCTTTATAGATTTTCAACAAAATAACCAGCGCAATAGGTATTATGGTGGTAACACTATTTTAGATGTTATAGCTCATAGTGAACATTATTATCTGCACATCTATAAAGGGCACAGTAGCATTGCCACCATATCATTTATTGTTCTTGTTATAATTGGAATTAATGTAAAAATTATGAACATTTACCATAAAGATCCTAATAAAATATTTATAATGGGTCCTATTATGGCCATATCTGTATTGGGTGCCTATAACACCCTTCATACAAAATGTATTTTAATTTCCTACAAGACTTAGTATAACAGGCTTTATATATTGGTTATGTAGATGTATGTGGCTCAGTGGTCTAAAGCATTAGTAGTCTTAAATGTAAGAGGTTGCTGGTTCAAGCTTTGCTTGTGTCACTTTTCTTGATTAAATAACAAGTACTTGCATTTTATGGGTACTTGACCTGCAGATCCAGGTCACCTGTACTATATTACTTGCGCGGATCTGAGTTTGAATTTTGATAGCCTGTAAACCCGTGGGTACGCATCCGGGTCACCCACGGGTGCACTCGTGCTCACCCTTAGCTACTAGGGATGTCAGCCACTACCCAAAGCTGACATCCCTGTGGACACACACATTTATTTATTATTTTACATAATAGCCAATTAAACCCAATGGGACTTGTACATGCCATGCACAGCAATGGCCCACTCCACCAAGTATGCATATCATACATGACCAGCAACACTTGCTCGCCATGAACTACCAGCTGGAATCCACCTAGAATATTTCCTGTCAGCCAGGGACATGTGGTGGCAGCCTGTTTCAATTTTTGGACAAAGGTGGAATCCACCTAAAACTTTGCTCACCGCCACCTGAACATATCATATGACAAATGAAATGTGTTCGGGTGGTATTCGTGTGTTTCTCAAATGGCGGTGTACATAGGAAATACACAGATTATAATAGGTCTTCTACGGGTACTTATTCTGTTTTACGAAGTTGCTGACGAAACTAATAGTCTGATATTCAAGTGACAAGCCACGGATGTGCAGATAGTGCGGTTGTCCTACTGCTAGTGTAGTCGAGCTCGCTGTTTGCCGATGACAAGCACAGGCATTAGTAACAGCAAAGTCATGCCGAAATGACTTTGGGATGTTACATCGTAATGATCACGAATGCGCCCTGAAGTAAAATCAAAAGTCGTATCTTGGTCATATGAACGAAAAGCTTAAGCGAAAAAGTTAAGCGACTTACCCGTCAACTTTAAATGTTAATCTGAAATATGCGCTTGTGCAGCTTGCATTACCTCCTCATACAAGCGTACGGACCATGTATCTTCAAATACTATATTATCCCCTTGAAGATCGGCTGTTAAATGAGTCACATGACGCATAGGCACGACTTGTCCTGCTGAGCGCAACGCGCTGTCGAACGTCTCGAGCACTTTCGGCTAGAAGATATAGCTGGTTAACCAACCATCGGGACTTATGTGCATAAGAATACGTACGAGAGCACTCGATGCACAGCTGGCTTTAACTTCGAATAAAGCACATGCATCCTCAAGTTTCCGAAGGGGACACGGTTCGAGCTTTACATTTGGGGTAAGGACGGCCACGGCTCCGATTACGACCTGGAAACAGTTTCCAAAAATATGATGAGCAACTATGCGACGCCGACGCAGGACATCGTCTACCGTAGCACAAAATGCATTCGCCCAGATTCTCCATATCTTCGGTACGTGATATTTTGCCTTGGCATATAGATTTATGGTCGAATCGAGGACAACACAAGCACTTTCGTAAGTCGTAGTAAAAGAATAACCACGAGTGCTGGTCAATGGGTCCATTGGGTTGTCTGTAAGTGTTTGCTTGAAGGAGTCTCTATGAAGGAACATGAGAACTGAGAACCGCATCGCTATACCTCAGCGCCTGAAAAAATTTAGAGGGTATTGTGATGACTCACCATGCTCTCGATAATGCGAATAGATAAAATGTTGCATTATTGAAGGAAGGTCGGAACTGTTTGGTGAAGATGAGGGTATGGGAAAGGTGCGGATCCGCTCATCTAATGCTAAGATATGCTTATAATCCGGCGGATTCGGGTCGATGACCGCGATGGTTACCGGCCGCAAACATTGATAAGTAAATTTAGAGGACCACGCGCCAACTTCAAATAAATATCAGCAATACTCCTGTACAGCTCGTAATAAACTCACATCCCACCGCTTCCCTCTTGTCATAGTCCTTCTCATCCTGCTCTGATAACACGTAGCATTCATGGGGCGTTTCCAAGACGGATGGGAGAATACCAGTCATAAGACTCTACAATGGCAAATACATAAATGACGGTCCAGCACAGATGAAAGTTGTCATACCTGCCAAAGAATCGGCTGGAGCAAATTCCAGAAATAAGCACGCCTATCATAGGCTTCTTCGTTTTTGATAGCTTTTATGTCCGGGTCTTCATCTGGCAAATATCAATATCATAGAATATTGCGTTAGATGGCAACACACGTAATTTGATCTACAAGACCAATATCAGCTTCAATCGCAGTGAAGTCCCGAAAGATGAATCGCACATAGTGTAAACATTGCCAAGCGGAGATCAAAAGGCGATGTGAATCGTATTTATCCCCGGCCATCCCATGATAGATGTTCATGAGATGTAAGCATTTGACTGTAGCAATGGTTGGCAGAGCCGGTAATAATGCGGTCGACCAAGCGAGCCGAATGTAAAGTTGCGCCACTTCAATCTCCAGCCCTAAATCAAAATCCACGAGTAACCCGATCGCCAAAACGGTTAATAGAAGGGCTAAGTCATGAGAACTACACCTCATTGAATGCATCCGATTTGGATAGTAAACCGCAGGTATCAGCTCTCCAACTAAATACTCTTTGGACACAATTGAAAACATCCAAACCAAACGTCTAAATAGTATGTCGCAAAGTGAGGTTGCTCTTTCCTTCGGCAGCAGCAATCGTATATCTACTGGGGTTTGTGCTGAGTCTAAGACGATGCTTGTGGGTGGAGGTGGGAATGAATATTGATTTTCCTGCTGAGGGAGAAAAGAGGCGTCGATTTCGGGGACAGTCGGGCTATGGTTGGGGGATGATTCAGCCCGAGGTTCAACTTCCACTGTTGTCTGATTCAAAAGTTAAACGAGCCACAGGTGATATTACATAGATGCGCAACTGAAGCATACCTGCGACGCCTCAGAAGATGTCAAAAAACCCGTTCGTAAAACACTATCTCCGATGCGGCGAAGGCGATCCAGTTTCTGTTTGCCCCTTGCCTTTAGATTATAGGTGAAATGGTAGATGTTGGAATGCCTGGCGTCAACCTGACTCGGACTGGCACTATTGAACTGCATCGTACAAGACAGCGAAAACAAGTTGGTTCATTGTCTTATACAGCTCCTGGCTCCTGAAATCGTTGCAGGGTCGGCTGCTTCAGGACCAGGTTCAGGTCAACGGAATGTACAAATCGGGATAAAACAAACGTCACGTGGCTAGGTGGCGAGACTCAATTCCCAATACACTGAGGCAGACTGAGGCTCGACACCCCCAAAATAAGAGAATGTAGTATGTCATGTGGCGAGACTCCCAAACTCCAATACACCCCTGATCTAAGAGTGTGATAACGAGAATGACGTGAGATGGAGGCGAACATCTTCGTTTGAGTGGAAATTGATAGTGCATGCTGCGAAACACATGATATGTGGATACGGTGGCGGACGTGGTGTGAACAACATGGATGCAGCGAGCAAATGGGTGGGTATGTGGAAGGCACAATTGCGAGGGCAGCGGGCGCGGAAGGTGCGCGAATTCGGATGCAGTAGGCGAAGAAGGCAGATAGCGAAATGAGTGTCGGAAGAGTAGATGTGATTGTTTGTGTGAATCGTGAGAATAGAAAGGTTGTATGAGATGTCATGATGATGGCGGGCACAGATGACACGGATGGTTCCCTATCGAAATCTCGAATAGGCGCAGAAGATAACCCCTGCCGAGACTACGGACAGGCGCAGATAAAACACAGAATTGGTCCCCGCCGAAACTACGAGCAGGCGCAGATCAACACAGATAAGACGCGAATAAGACACAGACGCTCAGAGGTACAGCGCGGGGCTCATAATGCATAACCTATTGGAATCCGAGGACCGAGTATATAAAACCGATGATGAGACGTGGTATATAAACAAACGTCACGTGGCTAGGTGGCGAGACTCAATTTTCCAATATACATTTTTAATTAATACATGCGACCAATTACCTCAAACGGCAAGGAAGTTGCCCGTATACATAAGCGGTGTCACATCTGCTATCGAAGCCAGGGCGATCGTATGTACACAGATTTAAATCTAAATCCTTGCGTCTTCGAAACTCAAATCATATAATATTTCCTAGGAAGTAATCTAAGATATCATTCTATGAGTCAAGCTGTTACACAGAATATAATTCTACAACTTTTTGGAACGGTCACGGTGAGTAATAAATATGTTTCTATATGCACTGACTGGAGTTGTTTTATCCAGCGAGATACAATTGGGCAGACATACTCGTACATAACTTGCACTGGTTGCCATCACCGCCCTTTTCCATCAGTCGAGTCGCACAGCCTGAGATGCAGAGAAAAAGGAGAAAGAAGTTTCGAGTTGCCGTCTCTCAAAAACATAAGCGCCATTTTCACATCACCAGATTTTTCCGAAATGGAAGACAACGAACCTGATAATCAAGAGCCTATATCGTATTTGGTCAACCTGATACGTCCAACCAGCGGGAGAATGAGAACCTGGAACGTTACCCGCCATCATTATAACATCCCATACTACCTTCCAACACTCTTTCCTTGCCACTGCATCCGAGCCAATTGTACCTTCTGCGCCCGCCGCAATCGGGTCTTACACGCACCCACTTGTTTGCTCGTGCATCAACGTTAATTGTGCTGAAAGTCAACAAACTCTTCGGCCCTTGTGACCCGGGGCCGCGACGAAGAGATGAGCATCTCTTCTGTGACTGGGAGGAGCTGTGAGATCCTGGACAGTGGAAATCACTTCAGACAGATTTTCGGGGAATTAATAGTAAGCATTAAATGATGCGTCACAGACTGGCAGCCGGAAAATTCTGTCCCTGTCTTCGATCGCCGTTATGATCTGTGACAAAACACTTAAGTCTTCTTTTCGAAGGTCGCTGTCACGACCGAAGAGTATCCGCATATGGCACGTATCATGCATTTCGCAGCATGCAGCATCAGTGCCCGTTCAAAAGAACACCTTCACTGTCTCTGCTTTGTGTCGTTCGGCCCATTACTCAGATTCCTAGATCAGTAGATCAGAAGATGTCGAGCTGTACTGTTGACGAAAGTCGGGTGCGAGCCTGAATACCGGTGGCTGTGTGCGCGTGGCGTACATGCGTTGCAGGCGAGGCGTTAGGTGTATAGCACGGAAATCTGCAGGTTAGTTCGCTACGTGATTGCAGGAGTACAACGGCACTGTACTCAGCAATTCACGGTCATTTTGCTGGTGTTCCAATGACCTTAGTCTTCCTGTTATTTTCGTCAACTGTATGTTCGTTTATATACCATAGTCGATCTAAAGGTTGCTTTCCTCACCGGTTCAATCATACACTCTGATAGGGACGTGAGCATGAACGCTACAGCATGACCTTGGCATGGTCCCAATTCAAGGCTGAGTATTCAGTTCATGAAGCAGTGGGCATTGCCACAAGGAACAAAGTGGTGCAAGTCAGGCTCGACGTCAGAAAAGACAGCAACGGTAGACAAATAAATAGATAAAGACGAACGGTTTTGATGAAGCCTGCGGGGCACAATTTATCTGAGGGGACCGTCGTCCAGCCTGCAAGAACATTGGGCTATTCAAAGGGCGCTTCGGGAGACCGTGTCGACGTGCATTCTCGCACTCCCATTTTTTAAGAGCTTCGCACGACAACATGCGGTTTAGATAAATAAATTTTGGAATGTAGCGAGCATGAAGACAGGAAGAATTGTAACACAGGACAAAGAGTGCGGGGATTCATTGTAGCTGGCCAGGCAGTACTATTCTGTTAGGATCAGATTCTAAGACACAGCTGCAGTGAGCTGAAAAAGCGACGAAGTGGACATACAGGTATGTACCCAAAACCCCTAGTACGATTAGGATATCGGCCAGCACGATCACGACAGAATATGTATATTGGGCTGAAAGTGCACTGGGTGAAATTTGTGTAGCTACATAATAGCCATGAAAGAAGAGCAGACAGAGATAGGCGCCCACAATCATTTGTGTTGGTTCATCTCAATGTCTGGCGAGTATTCACAACGCTCGAGCCTCATAGATGTGTATGTCTCATTAGCTCTGCTCTGGTCGCCTAACTGAATCTTCCTGTTTCGCAGAACATACGCAGACCTTCACTCTCAACTCAGTGACCATCTGGAGAGCTCAAGTCTCCCCGAAATTGCAACAGCTCTCGAATTGCGACTGGAATATCTCAGAAACATTGCTGAGCCATTTGGACAACCCTCAGACGCGTCCAAAAAGAAGATCGAGTCTGGTTCAGTCACCCTGCATGATGGAGTCGTCATTCGTGTCGAGGGTGCGGACGATTATGTGTTCGCTATTAGTGACAAGTTCCAGATAGACCAAGTCCAGGCCTTGACACTTTGTCGTTCGTTTCTTTACAATGGTGGAACTACAGGAGATGTAGATGAGCTGGTGAAAGATATCACAAATTTTTATTTCCAGGAGCGAATCCACGTCTTCCGCGTTCTCATTTCGTTGTTCCATGCTCATTCGACTGCTCGGCACCTCGCACATTCGCTCGCTACAAAGATCTTACCCAAGATCTTACCGGACGCCCAGGCATTCGCAAAGACCGTGATCAGGGAGTACGTAGGCAAAACTCAACAGGCTCTACCTGCCTACGCGAACAGCGACCCCAAGATAGCCTCCCTATGGGCTAAACAAATCGCTAAAGAGCAGCTCGTTCTGCTGGAAGTACTCTTCTGGACAATGTTCGACATTGCTCCTTGCAATGGCCCGCTAGTAGTGCAGATATACGAAACGGCCTACGAGACAAACCTCGGCTCTGTCCAGCAGAACTCGATGGCTCTACTGGATGAGGAGGGAGTGCAGTTGCAGCAGGATAGCGCGGCGCTTTGGATATTGATTATGGTGGAGGTGTTGTGCTTGGAGGAAATAGCGGCCCAGGTGGAGGTATCGGATTCGCCGCAGAACGAAAACACCTATACCTCCTCCCCCGAATCCCTCAAGCGTATCCATGAGCTGGTTATCTCCCATAGCGATAGCCAATATGCTTGCACATACCTCGCATGGGCGTTTGTCCTGTCCCGCCTCACAGCGACCGTGACAGAACAAAAGTCATTGCCTGACTCGTATCGACCCTTTTTCGAACCACTTCTTCCTCATCTCAATCGTTCCAAAGAACGAGAACCCACACATGTCCTCATGACTAGAACGTGTCTGGCTCCGGAAGCAGGCTTGTTTAACATGTTATTGACGTTGCTTCGGACATCACCAGTATTCATGATCTCGGTGGCCTGGCGGACAGGCTCGAGCGTGACAGATCCTAATACGACTTCATTCCGCGCGGTTCTCAAAGGTAATTTACCATCACTTATATTACCAACATCTAGTTAAGTTTATGATTACCAGGTCTTCTGATGGCTCTCATGGAGCTGGTTCCAGTGGAAGTGATTCCCGATTTCGATGGACTTGTGGAGGTCTGGATCACTTTGTTCGGTAGGACAGAGCCTAGCCATTCAGCCGCGTTATGCCAACAATTTTGGGGTGGCGATTTCAAACGAGGAATTGCGCGCCGCGCCATTTTCGACGTAGCTCGTTCAAGGTTTCCCATCCATCTCAGACCTCTCATACGGCTCCTTCGTGCCATGACCGCTTCTGGCTTCCTCGATACCGACCCCCTTTCCACGACAGACCACTGGACTGGAGATGGAACACTTGGTTATCTTCGTGCCGGGTGTGATAGCGCAGTTGCGGACTACCTGGACAGGCTTCCCACTTACACGCAGGTTATTCCAGCGAGTGCGTGTACGGGTGCCAATGCCACCTACGAACGGGTCCCAGAACGATACGGCTCATCGTCAATTTCTACTGGCGTGACTTATATAAATCTGCGACCTATCAGATTGCCGGGAGGGAAGACGCTCCCTGCGAGGTCTACGGGACGCTTGTTATCAGGAGATGGAGGTGACTTCGTGGTTGTTTGCTGGGAGCACGAGCATTCGGGTTGGACAATGTTGTTGGAAGTGTTAACGGACTACGTGAACCGCAAGCGTCTGTATTCTGGCACAAGCAGCTCATATCAGAATGTTTCGTTTAGCCGTCGAGGGGGTAATCAGCTCTTGACTCTTCGGCTGGAGGACATTGGCGTGGAAATGGATGACGGTGACGGCGAAGAAGTTGTCACGGACATCTTGGATCTCATTCGCAGTGTCATCCATGATAATCCTGACCTGGCCAGGAACCTCGTAGAGATCTTGGAGACGAGTGATCCAGTAGTCGCACATACCATGACTGAGTCTCAGCCTCCCGACCTGGTGCAGCTCACGACCATGGTCTTAGAGGAGGCTTTATCTCGGTCTGCCGGGCATGGCAAGGCATTCCCCCGGACGCAGCTCATCACATCGTCGATCAGCGTGCTATCTGCATTGCTGACGGTGCCTAACATAGCAGATCGCGTCTGGCTGTACATCCGTTCCGCTGCCTCTCTCTTCGGTTCTGACCGAACTGCTGGGTTCGCTTCAGTGGCTCTTGCTGCAGAGCGTGTCACAGGTCATTACACTATGACTTTGGCATTGCTGCATCTCGTGCAGGTACTCTTCCATGAAGCTTCATCTTCCGTTCTGTCTGTGCCTGCCGAAAAGGCGCACTTACAGCAGATGAAGGAAGAAGTTCTGTTACGTGCAGTGCGCTTTGTGCATACGGAAATTTGGGTAGAGCATATGGGATGGAAATATGCGCAATTGGCTGACAGATTCGAGATTGGCAAGAGAGTTACCTCTTTCTACGCCCAAATTCTGGAACATGCACCTCCAGCGCTAAGCGACAAACCCTTCGCTGCGTTAAGCCAAGCTATCGCCGATGCTTGGGTTCACAAAGCTGCAACCTCTACGATCAATCCGCTCGTTACGTCTATTGCTACTGCGGGGTCCGTTCTTCGGATGCTAAATGCTTTGCGGCGGACCGGAGACGCAAGGAGGCTGGTGTATCTTTTGCAATCACATCTACATCTCTCACGTTTGGTGCTCAATTACAAACAGACAACATCCATGTCATCAACACCTTGTCTCCTGGAACAAGCTTTCTGTGCTCGTGTTACCAGTGGAGCGGCTTTTGATTCAGGTCGGTCTAAGGTGGATCCTATCGACGTCTTAGCAAGCTACGTCAAAGCTCGAGATATGGGCTTCGGAGTACCTTTAGAGTCGATGCGCGTCCTTTATACCCTTTGTGCCTCATTTTCGTCTTCGCAGCCATCACCGCCGTCTATCATTGGGCATCTATCAGACCCCGAGGCCACCGTCGCTTCCCTCGTGCAGATCATACATCATCCATATTACGATTCCACTCTTCGTATTGCTGTGTGGCATTTTATCGCGCTCGCTATGGATAAAGAACCCGCCCTTGCTAGTTTGTTCGTGGCCGGCCAATTCCGTTTACCTGCCCATATCAAAGGCAAGGGGAAAGCCGCCGACGAACACAAACCAGACGTCCAAGGCACTGGCAGGCGTAGTGCTATTGATGTTGCTCGTGATCGGTTGGCCACCTGGAGAGAATTAAGGGAATCCAATCCGCCCCTTTTGGCATCTGTCTTGCGGTTCCTTGACGTTGTTTGGCAGCATGGTCTGGAGCATCAAGCAGTGTTAGAGGCTTTACGAAAGGATCGTGAATTTTGGGACCAGATGGCCTCTGTGGCACGCGAAGAAGTTGGTCCTTCCGTGGATTACAAAGCCGAATCGTACATCAACCACGAAGACAGAGAGTGCACTGATCTTCATGTCGCAGTCTCAGAGAACTCCTATCGCGCAATGATCAAGTCATATGCTTTGCATATCGTAGGCACCGACATCTCTATTCATTTACAAATACATACTCGTCAGCAGAAGCTTGAAAAGCCCATCAGCTACCTCAAAATCGAAGAGGTCTTCAAGGATCAAGATCAGCTAAACGATCTTGTCTGTGACTCGGTGGCGAGCGAATACGATCCTACTCTATACGACGAGTTTATGGAACAAATTTCCATTCACCTGCCGAAACTGACTTTGGATCAAATACAGTCACAAATACCAACTGATGAGCGTGAGTTTGGTGATGATTACGCATTCTCTACGTCTCTCCTGCGGAGTAGGCTGCCGCCTTTCCATTTCATGGAGGATCCAATGGACGGACGTCTACCTGCTAAATCGATCGACCTTCTGGTCCGCTCAATCAACCTGAACCTGTCCTTGACTTACTCCCAGACAGCCCTGACTGAATCGGTGCAGTATCTTCTCCGACAGGTCGTACCTTTCGTCAGGGGCGATGTTACTGTCAGACCGATTGTGCTTAACATTGCGGCAGCCGTCTCTCGGGATACATCTAAAGAAAAACGACCAGGAGATATGATGGCCACCGTCCATTGCGCCAGATTATCGCTTTTACTGTCTCTGGTAGAGGTTGCCTGGTTTTCGACGGCCGACACAAAAGATGAGGTCATTTCGTTCATCACTATGGTGAACAATGTCCATGGCATCATTCTCAACGAACCTCTATCTCCGGCGAAGTCACTGCTTGGACAATTTACCGTGCCTTTCCATCGCACGCTCCTTCAGGTAGTATTCTTTTCCGCCAAACATTGTAGGAACCTCGCAGGACGTCCTAAGACCTTGAATGCGGCGCAGCGGTTGACGGTCACCGCGATGTTTGAAGCCACTCTGAATTTCGTCATCGACGCCTTGCAGCTGGTCTTCGGCTCAGCTCGTAGCCGATTAGACCTCGAGCTTGACCGTGATATGGAGATGCTGGTTGCCGTCTTTGATCAGTGTACTCGTTCCGATATCAACAAATCCTCGATACAGTGGCTTACTCGGTGTCAGGAGACAGACGTCATCAAATCTAGCCTTGAGCTGTTCGTTCGTATCGACCTGGTTGGATTATCTGACCTTTCATTGCTTCGGCTGCGCAGACAGCCTCTATACTCGCCACACGTCCTCTCCTTCCATGTCGCGCTAGCTGGCATTCCCTTGGCAGCTGAAAGGTTCGCGTCCGAAGGGGTTCTCGCAGCGTATTCCAACAACTCCATTAGCTCTGCGATCAGCGCGGGATTGATCGATATCACCTTGCCGGAGTTACCGGGCGAGCGGAGTCCTGCGCACAGAGCATATTGCTTAATGCTGGCCATCGTAGCTGGGGTGGTCTCAGCCTTGGGTCGTCACAATCATTTTTTCGATGCAGAAGCCGGCGGTTTTGTGCAACTGTACGGAGACCAGATCACGCGTGCACTATCATGGACAATCAACGACCCCATAACATTTCCACTCATCGAGGAAATCGAACAAGTAGTGAACCTCTTCTACTCAATCGCAGCCAGTGCCCCTTCTGCAGCTAACACCAATGCCGTCGTGACCAAAGTCTTGCGTGTGTTTTCGAATCACGCTTTGATGCTCCTCCAACAAATCAACTACGCACTAACGCATCCAAATCACCTAGCCAGTCTTCTCGAACCTGTGACTGCGGATGAACGTACACAGATTGACAAGGAACCACGAGAATCACCGGGCACATCGTTATCGTCCTCAGAAACAATAGACCCGATGAAGAGACCGCTTACCACGCGACTTATACACCGGTTGTTCAGGCTTTCGAGTTCTATCTTGTCCACCTTGATCAGCATCAGTCGCGCAGACGACGTATTGATAAAAGAACAGGAGGACTGGTCATTGAATGAAGCGCTTGTCATTCCTGTGAGTTTTCCCCATCTGCTCATGTGAAAAATCTCTAATGAATACTCTTTCTAGCACTCGAAGGTCGTTTTGGACGAATCTGCGTCAATAGGCACTCTCCTTGAACTAGGAAACTGCACCCTTGACGTGCTGAGAGACTTGGTCAATCGGCCAGCCGGACAAACAATTGTGCCACCACCGTCGTACACGTATGAAAGGCCACTCGACGTGAAGCAGGGTGTGATTACTGCCCGTTGGAACCTCGAGGCTGTTTGTATGTACGCAATCACGCAACTGGGGATGTGGGTGTCAAAGCCTGAGTTTGACGGGGGTGATATCGAAGTGGATGAGCCTGCTGATAATCAAAGCTTGAGAAGTGACAGTAAAGAGCGCAGAAGAACATCGTCGACCATCGCAGAGCGTTTGCGGAGAGGTATGACGGGGGAGATGAATACCGATTTACAAGGCTTGCTACTGAAGGCGAAGCCAGTGATCCAGAAGAGTGAGAGCTTGATAAGCTCCAACTCAGGAGGGGTCGATTTGACGCAGGTGCTGTTCAAGTTTCTTCACGATCGCATCGGGGCCCCTTCGTGAATGAGGGTTGTCTCTTTGCCGGAATTGTTAATGCTCAATAGTGCACTGTATTATAGTCGTATTCAATTATATTCAATTTGGGTAGCCTGGGAGTTGGATCACTAATGTATTCCTTTCGTGGCTCGTGTTGAGGCCCAATGTTATCACCAGAGCACCTTACTCTGCCCCAGGTGACTGACCGGTGCGCGATGTTATCTGTTGTGGCTGTGCTGTTTTTTCCCCTCCTACCATGATCATGATGGAATAAATGGACTCTGTTGACCCACTTCGCCTCCATCCTATGGTTCAAACGCTCTCCCACTCCTTCCAAACGTACTAAGTTTAGAAATTCTTGAGGTGAACGAGAAACCAAAAGGCATTTTTAAGCCCAATGAATGGTTCAAGATTTAACTTCCACCTTTGTCGAAGATACAGCAAGCTCCCACAGCGCAGCCTCATCCGATATATGACCCGCCAAAACATGAAACCCCGGTGTCTTCACGAAGACAAAGTGCCACCCGCGGCGGCAGCAGCATCCCGTGCAGTGATACGAGGAACGGAAACAACCCCTCCACGATGTCCTCCTGTACATCATTAACTGCACTCATTCGGAAGAGGTACAACCTGTCGTCGTGCAGGATGAAAGAGTCGATTCCTACTTGGTCGCTCTTGATTGGGGTGTAGTAGACATCTGCTGGTGCGAGGAGTCCGACGGAGTGGCATGACTCAAGAAGGGGTTACAATGAGAGAAGTCTTGTTTGCCGAAGGGTTGACGTGCGAGGTTTCTGGCGCTGCAGAATCGCTTGATCTATTAAACCCGACGCACTAATACCACATAGGTCTCTTTGTCCTCGCAACAGCAGCAGCAGCCTCCCGACCAATACGTACAATCGGGACGAGCTCAAGCTTGATCCTCGTCGAGAAGATGACATGACAATACGCCGCAAAAGCATCACCCGCCATTATCCTCATCGATGGTAAACCGAAATAGAGCACAAAGAGGCGGACCAGCTCCTCATGCCGTAGCGTCCGCATCCGCGCTGCCAGTGTCGACGCAACGACAGGGGTGATGGGCACGATGTCCATATCATCACCCTTAGAAGGTTCCACGTGCACATTCCAGCGTCTGAGCGTATATATCTTGTCTGCAACGGCGTCTAAACCCATCCCATCGCGGGTGGGGGGCGCCATATCCTCGAGGTAGCGCAATGTGAGTCCGTCCAAAGCCGCGTTTAGCTTGGGTCGGTGCGAGAGCAGCAGTTCTTGGGTCCCGAAGCATAGGCGGGAGATAGGGCCTAGCTCGGTGAATGTTTTGTTGATGGTTGATAGAGATACACCTGGGGCGCTGGGAAGCGAGCGGGTGATCTAACACTAAAATAAAATGGAATGAGACGATTAGCACGTACGCTCTATGAATTTCCGCCCTCGTCCATGGGTTCATCACGCAAACAGTGTGAGTCATAGATTGCTGTAGCTTGGCCCACCTCGAAGGAGTCGCAGTTATGGTGTATGTAATAAAATGCCGCGATGCATGCGTGACGAGTTTTATAAGCAGACCACCCTTGGAAGGAGTAACATTAGCTGAGTTGACTAGTGTCCATATGATAGCTTTATAACAAGTCGAGCAGAAGGAGGCGGGTTGGGCGAAGACGTCTTCGTTGACGAATAGCCAGTAGGTATTATCCGAGTATACGATCACAGGCCGTTTTTGTGCGCAGCAGACCCGCAAGACGTACCAACGTCAAAGGCTCTTGCCTAGTAGTAGTAGTAGTACCCTGAGATATCATAAAGGGCAGGAAACAACTTCGTGCCGTCACTGAGTCCAATGTCCATGCGGGCATCACGTGCCTTGCTGGTACGCGTCAATTGAACTTCGATTTACTTGTTGATCACCTCTCAACACTCCCTGGCTTCCCATTCTCGTCTTGATATCTGAATGTGTGGGGAACTCTGGAAGATTTCACTTTGGAGTCCCTGATATAGCAGAGAAGACTGCTTGGAGTTTCTCATTTTCTGAGGTCCGAACTGTATACGCGCTCGACTTTCAAAGGCCGAATTAAGCTCAGGGGTACGCATGGCTCTTAAGATTCGTTAAAACCGAATATCTCAACGATCAAATCAGACCATATTTGGAGTTGTCGTCCTCCCTCCCTCAAAAAAAGACAACGGAATATTTAGTCTGACTACGGGAGACTACATGATTATGCTGAACTGAATATCCGTTATATCGCGGAGGGGTGGGGTAGGTTGTGGCTGCGGGAGGTAATGTAGGCGGAACGCAAGTACAATTTTTTGCGGATAGGGACTCGGACCGCCATTCCGAGTCTGCGGCTCGAGTAATATTTTGGTCAGAGTTGAGCGGGGTGATATGGAATGCGCACCTGCGTTTTTGGGTAAGTTGATGCATCTATTACTCCCATAAATAACCGGACCAGATCTAACACGTCCTGAGGTAGCGCGACCTTGGTATCTTCTCGCGTCTAGGGTCATCCTGGCGCTCGCGTAGAAGATAAGGCCTTACTAAATCTCCCGCGATGGATGATCATGATAGGGGCTGACGTCAATCGATCATCCAACTGTCATGTTCACGTCCGTACTATCTGTCTACATAAGAGCCCACGGTCCGGCCATTGCCAACCAACGGCTTGTCCTTATCTCCTTATCTGCCCTTACTCTCACATCATCCTAGTCCCGTCCAACATGATAACAGCGAATTCTCCAAGGACGGATGCTGAGAGCATTCAACTTTCTGATCATTCACAGTAAGTAAATCCTTGCGTGTTTGAAGCACATTCACACTTTCCATGTGTAGGCATCGTGCTCCAAAACGGACACCGTTTTTTGCTCTTATAATAGGCATTAATCTTTATCGCAATATTCACGGACTCAAAGGTGCGGTCACAGATGCGGATGATATGAACATTTATCTTCAAAACAACCTCGGCGTTCCGGAAGACCAGATCGTGAATCTGCGCGATGAAGAAGCAACCCGCAAAAATATCATCAATGAATTCCTCAATCTACAGAAAAACGGTGACATACAGCTCAACGATGCAATCCTCATTTTTTATGCAGGCCATGGCTGTGAACTAGATCCGTCTCCAGGGTGGGATACAGGTGGCCAAAAAATGCAGGGTATTGTACCGCACGACATTGGTGTGGGGCAAACCACTGGACAGACAACACATCCGATTCCAGATCGAGTTATCGGCGCCTTGCTGGACGGCTTGGCACGTGAGAAGGGTGATAACATAGTACGTTGAGCTTCATATGGATCCATGTGTTATAGATCTAGTCTCCTCTGTTTCAACCTTCACGGATCTGGTCTGACATTTACTTGTGCTTTAGACCGTTATTCTGGACTGCTGTCATGCCTTTTCCGGCACGCGTGATCCTGTTCGTATCCAGCGGAGAGCGGATATCAAGGGTCAACTTCCTGCGAAATTGGACGAAGAAATCCTTAGCCAAGTGCCGAAAAATGCGGTTTATGGTTCACCCATGGACATCACTCTCACCACTCAGAGTGGGTTTCTACGGCCTGATCTCTCCACACACGTCTTGCTGGCGGCGTGCAAGGACCAAGAGTCCGCATGGGAGAGTCACGGGCGGGGTGATTTTACTGCGGCGCTCCTTCGTATTCTTAGGAGACCCGGGGCAAATACGTTGACGTATGTCGATCTTATGAACGAGCTGCCGATTCTTCCAAGGTGAATTAACTCGCAGACATATTTCCGTCTTCCATTTCATCCACCACCTTCATTCTATGACAGCCAGAATCCACAGTGCGAGGGTTATAATCAGAAACGTATCTTGTTCGATTCAAGAACTCCAAGAGTAGATCACTCCTTTATCAGCATCGAACGATGTGGTGGCACGTACAAGCTTAAAGCTGGCAGTGCACTAGGTGTCATTGAAAAGTCCGAGTTCACAGTGCATGCATGTGATATCTTTGATCACATGTCCAACCCTCCTCTATGCACGTTGCGTGTAACGTCAACCAGTGCTTCTCATGCAACACTTGAACCAGTTGATAATGCCACACCATATGCAATCCCCAGTCCTGCCTATGCACGGCAGGTGCGCTCCGGGCCTGCCCAAGAACTGCACGTACACTTCACGGATGCACTGAAGCTTGTTGTGAGCATAGATGGTATCCGGCGTGCAGCACTTGATGCCAATGAAGCAGATATTGGGTTCACAGTCACAGAGGCTGAAACAGCAGATTATGTTGTAGATCTCTTAATCACAGCCAAAGGCCAGAGAGCAGTCTTTTCCACAACCAATATACTTGCCAACCAGTATGGAGTGGAGAAGTTGCCACATGATGTGCCAGCAACAACTGAAGAGCTTGCATATGTGCTCCGTGGTGTAGCACATTGGAACTGGCATTTTAATCGTGCAAACCCTGGTCCTCTCAGTGAAAAGGTTCATTTGAACTTTTATCGCCTTCAAGTTAGTGATAATTATGATGAAGATGGCATGTCAATCCTTCAGTCAGATGGAGACAACATGAATACCACTGGGGTTGTTGAAATTACACCTAACAAAGACATCTTTGGTGTCAAAATACTGAATACTACCAAACGTGATCTCTACCCTTACCTCTTCTATTTTGATGTCAGGGATCAAAGCATCAGTGAGTAATTTGGCAGCACCTTTTGTCTCCACTTTATGAATGAAGCTCTTCTAGCACCACGGAACATTGGATCAATTGGCACAGGTCAGGTACCATTGCCTGCTGGATCTGCCCTCCCAATTGGTTATGGTGCCAGTGGGGATGCTCCTTTCTGTTTTAACCCGCGGAAAGATGAAATCAAAGATGTTGGGTTCTTGAAGGTGTTCCTCACTACCTCCCCAACAGACTTTGGCTCCCTTAAACTAAAATCACCATTCAGTGATGCACGTGGATTGATCCCACCATCTGAGAGTATGGCAAGAATCAAAAAATTGGAACTTTGGACTGCAGTCATGATAACTATTGTGCAGAGTTGTTCAGGAAATCGCACTTAAATTTTCTGAAGCATCTAAACATGTGCTCCTGCATCTACTTTAGAAAATCCATCTTCTACTTTCCATGTAGTCCTTATGTCTTTTTACTTTTTTTTCCATCTGATTTATTGTGCCAAAGGAATACAATCCTATGTTACACATTTGCTACAGTCAGGGACAAATTTAAAGGAGGTGTAACTAGGATGTAGTCAAGCTAAGCACCAGAATGGAAACCTGCAAGAGCCATGCAGGTTCCCTCGCCCTGCCCCTCAGTGGGGGCAGCTTGAGGGACTGAACTATCCCAGTTTGTGACATCCTCACTCCCCAATAAGCCCTGAGAAGTTGATGGATCCCTGTGGGAGTAATTTTTGATATGTGATGTGACAAGTCCCAAAAGAATGGAAAAGGAGGAGTTAAGAATATGAAGATTCAATGTGTGATCAGCATGATGAGGTAAGTAAGATAGACGTGTAGTAAGAGGAGCAGAGGCATGTGACCTGTTGAGGCATGTCCACGATGGAAGGGGAGGGGTTGTAGAGACAGTGCTGACAGGGTGTGGCATGCTGGTGGTGGTGGTGGAAAAGTGCAACTTGGCAAGAATGTGACAGTGACAGTGACAATTGTGCACTGGATATCTCAGCAGAAACTGGATAATGCTGCATGTTGTTCCAAATGTTGATAGTGATTCAATCAATGTTAGAGTTGAAGCAAGAGTGCAGACTCAGCAAGAATAAGACTGTGATGAATGTCCGTTGGATATCTCCCCATCAGACCCAAATTGGACTTTCACATGTGTCTCCGGTCCTTTGTATGAGTGGTAAAATTTATCAGTTGTCAGCTTTTCATTTTAAAATTTCACATTATATATATACTCCCCTGTACATACCAAGAAAACAAGTAGAACTTCACCCCGTGTCTCAGAATCTCATTGCAGCTCACTGAGCTCAGATCTCGACCTTGTACTTTGTCTCTTAACCTCAATACTGTGTTATTTAGTTTAGACTCTGCTCTCACTCCCACACACTTGCTTTTGTATTCTTGCACTCACATCCTCGTTCTTGCTCCCGCATTCTCTCACTACTGCACTCCCGCACCTGCGTTCGCTAATCACACTTTGCTTGGTGCATCAAGTGCATTGCAAAAACTCATTTTTATCTCAACTCACTCATTATAGGAAGGGTTACTCACCCACTCACACCCCTCAGTCCACAATACAGCAGTGGCTCAGTTTCAGGTTTGCCATGTCAAATAGGAGTGGAGGGTGATGGGGGAAGGTGTTGGGGTGGGGTGACTCCGACCATTTTTGATTGTGATTGTGATTTAAATCATAGCAAGGTTTATAGACATTCTAAAATCATGAAAATAATTACCAACACTTTCTGCATGAATGTAAATGTATCCATAATTTTATTGCAGCCAGTTACAATTATTCAGCCATGATAATGGGGAATTACATTCAAAACACCAAAACCAAGCTCTTGAAAGTTTCATAGCACCTCCTACAGGCCTCTCAAAATTCTCAAAATTTACATATGTACTCCTCATACCAATGTACATAATGCTACATTCTTATTTGAAGCAAATACGATCTCAGAGTCTTGCTCTGAGGCCATGGCATTTCAAGAGTTGTCAAAATCTCCTTTTATATCTGACACTTCACTTTTTACTTATACTCACTACAAAACAACTGTCCCATGGTATATGACACAAATCTTAGGGATTAGGATTTCACTTAGAAACTCAGGTTAAAAGAACGAGTCTTAAATTAGCATTTAAGGACTCGTAACATGTCAATTAACAGGTATTCAATGAAATGACGTGATTTTGTTAAAAAGACAGAAAAACCCTAAAAATGCATGTTAGTGGTGTGAGTCTCAACATTTCTGCAAATAGCCATAAGCATTGTGAGATGGATTTAACAATATGTGTCACAATCACTTGGAGTTTTGCCATGCTGCAGTTGAAAAGGATGTGGCATAACTGTGTTTTGAATTTTCTGATGACCTCCTGGTTAACAAATGGCAGAGTGTAAGAAGACCAGACAAAACAGCCACTAGTACAACTATGCCAAAAAGTAAGTATACTGAAAGTCAGACTTTCAGTACTCTGAATTGTATATATGCTAATTTTGGCTTACACAGAGGCAAACCCTTTGTTCTTCCTTTTTTGCAAAAATACTAGTCCAATCTCAAAGTTGCAATCAATTGCTAATTAGTATGAGTCATTGAATCTTATGTCCATCAATTTAACATTGAAGCTAAATAGGTGTTTAAAGGACCATTTATCTACATATAAGTGAGATGGGGATACATATTTATGACAAATAGCAGTTAAGATCCATTCCTGATGTGCTAGTAGTAAACAGACAATTGAAGCTGATGCAGGCTTTGAAGATACTGAGCTAGTTAAATAAAATTTCCTTTCAAATTTTGGTGTGTGAGCTTGTACTCACACTCACACACCAAGATGTATGAATGGCACCCAACAGGCAAAGTCTACTTGTTGGTCTGCATAAAGCTTGCGAATAGCTGCATGAAGTGCATATGCGACCCTGGTAGGATCTGGTTGTAACTCAAACAGCTTTGTGTACACTTCCTTTGCCACAAGAGGTCCATGCTTGTCATATATGGTCCTGCCATTATATAAATAGATTGCCATTGCAAAAGAAAAGTATGCTCACCACATTGTTGCAATAACACTCAGGAATCCAGCATTGAGCATTGCAGCACCCAGATGCACCATCTCATCAGGCTGTTCTTGGTCTCCTGTGGCAGAAGAGCATGCACTGAGGAATGCAATTGATGCATTGGGCAAGTCTTCGTGAAACATTTGGGATAAAGTCAACTTTCCATCATGCAAAAGAAGCCCACTTTGCAAGGGTTTCTGAGGATGCTGTTCTCCATGACAAGCAAAATGGACAATTGAGGCTTCAGAGAGGCTTGAAAAAACATTTTCCACTGTTGCATCTGATCCAACCAGTTGCAAAAATGAACCAGAAGGCACCACCTCTGCAATGCAATTCCGTTCTTCGAATGTGCCCTGCAAGGGTTTTTGCTTGGGAGTATTTGGCTGAACTACAACCAAGACCTTGTTGATTTGCAGCTTCTTTACACGAGATTGGGCTACAATGAGGGCATTGAGTGTGGGGATATAAGATGGGACAGCAAAATCAGACATGTTAGGAGATTCAGGAGTGTCATAGATGCCTGCTGCATGCAGGGGCATGAATGCAAATAGGCTTATTGGGCACAACCAGAGACGCTTTGGATTGTCGGATCTCTAAACAAGTGTCAGTTACACTGGCATTTACAGTCAAGAATCTGAAATACCTTTAAACCTAAAAGGTTGATGATTGGATTCACAACCAAAATCCACAATGTTTCAAGAATCTTGCCAAATTCATAATTGGAACCACCGACCATACCAGGAGGGTCCAAATGTCTGCTCTGGAGAGTTCCTGTGATTAAATGTATTTGCTTTTTGAAGTGTACCAATTTGTGGAATGTTAGTCCCTGAAAGGCAATTCGCTCTGGAGGAGTGTCAGGTGACCTGATGATAATTGCATCACAACCAAAATGTAGGCTGACATTCAGTATGACAATTGGGCCACTCTCAGCTGCTACTGCAAAATGTGCAGATGGTTTCGGGAGGAGAAAATATTTGAATTCAGATAAGTTGTGGACTTCACTGAGTGTTTTTAACCATGTGTCTGCAAGACTGCGACAGCAAACATTTTCTTGTGCAGTCATGTTCATTGTAATTGCAGATGAATCCTCTACATTTAAGGACTGAAGCTCAAGAGAGAGTTCCTTGAGCTTCTTGGCAAATGGCACAGGGAGGTTGTCAAAAGATGTGCGTAGCTGAAGAGAATGCATCCAAAAAACACCTCAGCCACTCTCAAGAAGTTCTAAAGCTTTTGTTGGGTTGACTTCCCGAACAGCACAGGCAGCACCCTCACAAACAAGATCTGACACATGCTTTAAAGCAGCCAGCTGGGTGGGGAGACTGAGACACTGCCAGAGAAGGTTAGGGATGAAGGCAAAGGCAACTTCACAGGCAGAAATTGCAGACTGCCTTTGGTTGAATGTAATTGCAGTGATGACCCATTCTGCAGCAGCTTCAAGTTTGCGATGTAGCAGTCCAAATGAGAACCATGTGCCACATGAAAAGGCATCAAGCACAGCTTCTAGGTCCGAAGGCAGGCTATATGCATGGAATTTCTCACGATATGCCCTTCCAAGTACAACATAAAGGGTGCAATGGTCAGGATGAGAGTCGGGCATGGATTCAAGACCATCTATGCACAGACTGATTGCTCGTTCCAAGTGTGAAGGCTTGCGTGAGTGGTTAAAGTGGGCAGTAAGTGCTGAGGCAAGGTTGGTGAGCGCTGTATGATGGTTGCTGTACCTTGCTGGAAGGTGGTTGAGGGCTTGCTCATGGAGCAACACAACCCTTTCCAGGTCTACAGATCTACCCAACTTCTCATAACAGGTGTTCAGGAGCAAAGCGAGGCTATTCAGCACAATGAAATGACTAGGATGACTGGGTGGACAGAGTGCAAGGGCCTGATCTCTGAGTAGTACTGCGTTTTCTAGGTCTGCAGGCTTACGGAAATGCTCAAAGTGGATTATGAGTGCTGAGGCAAGATTTTTCAGTGAAAGGGAACGTTCAGCATGGCTCGGTGGACAGAGCTCGAGGGCCTGTTCGTGAAGTAGCACAGCTTTTTCAAGATCCACAGGCTCTTCTAACTGCTCAAAACAGGTTTGAAGTGCTAACACAAGGTCATCAAGCGTGGAGTGGCGCTCAGCATGACCAGGCGGTTGGCGGCCGAGAGCATATTCAAGGTTCACAATGGCATCATCAAGGCTGGACAGCTTGCCCGACTGGCTAAAGTGCGCATGCAATGACCAGGTGAGCATGTCAAGTGAAGAATCATGCCAGGGATTGTCAGGCGGCTGGAGTTTGAGGGCTTGCTTGAGGGACAGTATCATGTCATTGAGGTCGGAAAGCTGGCCTAACTGTGTAAACTGCATCTTAAGTGCTGATGCAAAGTTTTTGAGAGAGATATGGCGGCCAGAGTGTCTGGGTGGTTGGAGCTCCAGTATTTTTTCGCGTATATGCACAACCTCATTGAGATCAGAGATTTCTCCTGATTTATCAAACTGAGTTTTTAGCACAAATGTGAGGTTGCTTAGTGAGGTTGCGCGGTTAGGGTGGTCAGGTGGATGTATGTCAAGAATTTTGTGGAGCATGAGCACCATCTTGTCAAGATCAGTATGCTGCCCCAACTTTCTATAACGGATATCGAAGAAAAGGAAAAGATTGTAAAGTGAGGCCGCATGGTCGGGGTGAATAGGTGGGTTGAGCTCCAGAGCTTGTTCAAGGAGGAGAATCACATTGTCAAGGTCAGATAACTGACTTGTCTCTCAAAATCGTGTCTCAAGTGTTGTGGCAAGGTTTTCAAGGAAGGTTGGATGTTCGGGATGGCCTGGTGGATAAAGCTCAAGAGCTTGCTCATGCAGCTGCACTGCCTTGTCCAGGTTGGAGAGCTGGTTTGTTCGCCAAAACCGAACTGAAAGCCCTGTGGCAAGGTTGTTGAGCAAGGTAGGGTGATTGAAATGAGTACCTGGAGAAAGGTCGATGACTCTCTGATAAAGCAGTATTGTGCAGTCAATGTCAGTGGGCCAGCTTGACTGCTGGAACCTGGTCCAAAGTGCATCTGCAAAACGGCCAAGTGTCAAGAAATAGTCTTCCTGGTGAATTGGAAAGCGCTTGTTAAGGTATTCTTCCAGCAGCACGACTACTTTACTGCTGTGATTGGCACGGTTTGCTTGTACATGTGAGGATATTGAGTCGATGAGTTTTAGATCCTCAATGTTGCTGTGGACAGGGCTTGTTGAAGCATGTAAGCATAAAGAGCAACACAGCTAAATAGTAGGTGGTTACTTCACAGTGATGTTGTTTTCTGATGATGACATGATCGACAGCATTCTTAGTCAAGCCAGTAGTAGAATTTCAAAAAGGCTAATATGGCAATCGATAAGGTGACTAAACTTGGCAATGGCCCGTGCGCGAGACCATGTTTTTCACTTGCCACAGAAAACATACACCTATGCATCCTGTTGCAAAACCTCTCCGTCCCCACCTCCTCCTTCGATGATTGGGGTGAAATTCTTGCTATCTAGACAATCAGCAACGCCAATACTGTTCATACACCGTTCCCTAGCTTGCATACCCGCTCTCCATGAGGCGGAGGTCCTGATCTACAATGGGTATATACTGCATATGTGCCAGACGGAAGATACAAATTTGACGGGGGACCCGTGGCATATGATTATCCCCTTGTTGGCATGAGGTGGTGCCTGTTTGGTTTAGGTGTTGAAATATCTAATGTTGGGTATTACTGATGGAGTTCAGAGGGAAGGGATGAGGGGATTGCGGAGGTTATGGCAAGAGCTTATAAAGTCAGACCGTTTGGGCTTAAGACTGTTAGTATTATGGAACTCAATCTGCCCAGTGTGTGCATCTGATCCTATCTAATCCAGGGTGTTGAATGTTTGTATTGACGCGTTTATAGATGCGCATAAGCTAGCATTTACTATCAACGGCCCCGTCATCCCCATGACTCCCTTCATCCCAGATGTGAAACTGACCTTCTTCTGCCTAACCTGTTTGCACACCATCCAAGTTGAAATTCGCCACAGCAAAATCCAAAACCAGCCTGCTACTACCCACACGACGTATGGGCCTTCGTCGTGACCATGTTGCTCGGTGCGAGTTCAAGTTTGCCGCTAGGCACATTGTCTACATGAGACCTCAAACCCACCTTTGGACTGGTAAACCTCACATGTGCTATCTTTGATAGGTGGTGAGCTTGTTGACGTCGCGAAGCCTGCGGAACAGCTAGCCGTGACGGAGGTGTTTTAGAACTCACAGAGTGAGCTGCCAACCTCATTTCTGATCCCAAGCATGTTTATCTCTGTACATTGAGACCATTCCATTTATTACTACCAACCCTCCACTAACAAATTCATCCCTCTCTCTCAGTCGCTTGATCCGCCATCTAACCATCATCGCTGGCAAACAGCCCAATCATATACATTTCTATTCAACTCATTTCACTTACATGTATGATCATGACGCACCCGTCATCGGCCCTGGTGCCTGGCCCCGTTCGCTCGTCATCTTACTGCCCACAATGATCTCGAACTCGCTTACTCCGTATGCATATGCCGACATGGAATTGGTCATGAGTTCACAATCAAAACCTGGGGCTGGGGGACCAAAAGATATTGAGATTGCTTCGGCCATCACATATAAAAGTGAGTACTCTTAGTCATTGCTTTGACTAGTTCTAACAATCCTGCAGCTCCTGTTCATGGCAATTCGGATACTACCAATCAACCGCTCAATCAATTGTCACTATAAGCTTTATTTAGCCAACAACACGACATCATGTCTGATAACAAACAAATATCCCAATGTGCATAGGTCAAACAGTGATTCAGAGGGCGACCACGTCGGAAGAACTTCCTCTTTTGCAGAATGGGCGAAACGGATAATAGGTTATGTGGGCGTACCGCCATCTGTTGCTTCTGCCTTCTGGTCTGTTTCACAGTATCCATATTCAGCATCTCGACGACGGGTTAATCTTCCCCCAGCCCAGGCCTGATCCTAGTACGGGTCCTTGAATGCGATCTATGGAAGCTTGCAGACCACTTCATATTAATGTCGATTCACACTTACAGATGGTGGCTCACTCGCCCCCTGTTTAGAATTAACAAAGTCCTGGACCACTTGAAATGAGCGTTGCCAACCTGCTGGACTGCTATGCATCATTGTCTGGGAGCCTTCTATTTTTCATGTGGATGCTGCACCGACACTGAAGCCAACAGAGCTGATGATGTTTGTGGGGATGTGTGCAGGTAGAGGATATGGACGGAGTCTGTTAGCACGTGAAGAATTCAAGTTCTCGCCTCGCATTGCCTTGTTAAAAGTATTCTTCTGCCCCCTCTTTGATTTCTACTTTGCACGCATATGCATACTGTCAGATCTTCGCTAGTATCCCAAGGAACATGATTTGGGATTACGAGTTCTGCTTACCCCCGCAAAGTATAAATGATATGAGGTGATGATCTCGACTGGACAAACACCGCGTGCCAGTGCATTCTATGTCATCTTGTCTACCCTTAGACAGTTGGACTACACGTTCTACATGCCCAATGATATCAACCACGCTGACACTATCTAATCTTTGAATAAACCTGGATCCCTGGTCCGACTTCCACAAATGAGCGGTCTAAGCACTTGATTCAGAAAGTCATCATTTCGTTGAAGATGATCATCCGCGAAACTTCGACAATGATCCCAATTTTATTCATGTGTATTCCAGCACCTTCCGGAGTTCTTGGCCCGACATTTGGCAGCGGATAACCTTTATTCACAACCAATGCTTGACCAATGTGTTATCTCGTCATCGCGGCCCTTTGTCGTCAATGTGAGCCTGGGGTACATTCTGCAATCTCCAATATTATTGCAATGTGATTAGTTGACTCCTGGAATCATCAAATTTGTGGTTCCATATTGGCTCCAAGAGGATATTGACAATAAAGCCATCTTGCCAACAACACTAGATATGCGGCCAACTTCACCACAGCTCTAACATTTCTACTACTGCTGGACGGCGACAGAACACGTCTCACCTGTAGCTGTAGTTGTATTTAAAATAAATAATGGGGTATCCTTGAAGTTGGATTACAATATACCAGGTGTAGTGGTAGGCTAGCGGTGTTATAACATACCTGGTAATATTATAATAGGCTCTGGGGGGTGTATTGTAATTAGTCTGACCTTGTGGCGGATTCTTGGCGCTATATGCAGTAGTAGCGCACCAAAATGGCCCTGTGGGTGCTTGTTATAATATATCTCCAAATTGTCCCCCGTGAACTCCTCATCACCCTCATCTTCTTCATCGGTTTCATTCATGGCCTCTTCCTCGCTGCCGGCGTCAACCCCATCCAGCTCATTGTCAGATTCCATCCCTCCTATGTCATCATTGTCAACTTCACCCATTTTGCCATGGAATTTTGAAGTGAGGTCCAGCTGCAGCCATGCTTGACCCTCAGCGTAGGCATGTAGTCCGTTCACAAGAGCTGGTGTAGCCTCTCGTCCTATGAGTGTAGCGCTGTTGGGTCCGTTGTGGCGCAGAGGACGTGATATTATGGTTGGAGTGGGGCACCGTCGTCTACGGAAACTAGTCTGGGATGCGAACGAGGACGATTTGTGGTTGATAGCATTGGCAAATATTTTGATTTTCCTATGGAGTCTCTAGAAGGGAATGGCGTGCGGAGTTGTACTTGAGATATTAATATTTCGTAACAGCATAATTAGTCTTAGAACTCAGAGGAATCCCGGCACCACCAGTAACAGGAACAGGCATCGACAAATGAGGACTGGGAACCAAGCCCTGCCGCTTTTCTCCAACGGCCCTCCACCGCATTCAAGATCCGTCGGTTTTCATGAATTCGTGACATCCTTGACTCATTCATCACTGGACCCTCATCGCAGACTTTTCTGGGAGGGCGAGTGGTACCAAGGCGAAAAGCAGTGTCAATCTCAGCGATGTTCATGGATTAGCATGATGGTCTTCTGAGTCAGAATCGAAGCCAAAGTGGTATTGGAAAAACTGTTCAAGTTCAAACAGACGGGTATTATCTGCCACACAAGGTCGCTTAGCATTAGAGACAGCAGGATCATGAGAGTATTAACGTACCTCCTCAGTCGTTTGAAGCTAAAACAAACCTGTCAGTTACTAGCTATCAGGTCCTTGTCTGACAAGGAGTGACTAGGTATAAAATCTTGTCTTGTGTGTATCGTCAAGCGTCATGCTAGTACAATCTCCATTTTGAACAACCTAAGGGCCCGTATATTAGAACGAGGGAGGCGTCAGGCAAAATCACAAAACGTACCAGTCATTCTATTGGTCTTGAATAATCTTCAAGATCTCTAAAGCTAGGGATGCTATTGGCCCTCCCCAACTAACCGCAGATCCAGCAATATCTCAAGTATATTTTCATGCCAATCTTTAGAAACAACCGGCAAGCGAAATGTTGGCAGCGTCAATGCAGGCCATAACTGGTTGCTTGGCAATGGCTGGCAACTGCTAGTGGACGAACGAGGTAAGATGGACCGCAAGGCGATGCGGACGTTGGAGACAGCGTAGATTCAGGAAATCGGATGATCAGGGGATTGCCGATGAGGGAGGGGATATGATCTGAACACCGATATCGGGGATGATCCTTGGCCGACTCCGTAGCAGCTGAGGATGTTCTTCAGGCTGTTATTATAATCTGAACCTTCTCGCTCCCGGAAACTATACCTAGTTGGCGATGTTTGTTTCCGAGTCTGCTCTATGTACTGTCTCTTTGTCTCTGCCTGGTGTCTGCAGCTGCCGGACAATCCAATATCAGAAGAGGAAGAAATGGTGTGTTGGGATGATGAAGAACGGGTAGGATGACCTGCGAATATGTCCTCCTTGTAATTGGCGTTCTTCCTACCAGAACCACTCACTTGCGCGGACAGGGAGCGTAAGTGGAGATGACGCTATGGATAGTGACGGGCTACTTGGAGGGTTGAGATCGGCATTTCCCGCATCTCTCCTACTGCCAAACCAGATGACCCAGGGGGGCGCCATCGGTTATGGTCATTACTGGTAGCAGGGACCATGGCAGCGTTTTTGTCCTACGTCGTTTCAGCTGCCGGTCCGAATCCAGTCATGTAAGGCGACTGATTGACCATGCAAAAGCACGGATCCCGAGGTACCGCTTCCCGTCCTCACTTCCCACTCCCTCAATTTGCCCACCAGTGTGGAGCTGAGCAAGTATATTGCATAACGTAGAGGGTCGCAGTCATCACCGTCACCATCTTCTAGTGGTGGGTGCTACCCTTCGTCCGAAGAGACGATGACTTGTTTGGCGCAACCATGAAGTTTGCGTGCCAGCGTGCTTCCCTGTTTCAATGGAGAGCTAGGAACATCCAGAGGCCAAGGCAAGGGCGATGAGAGCTCCGCCCACAATCAATTTGACAACTGCTGTGTTCAATGTTGGACACCAAACTACGCCTCAGTGCATGTGCTTCAAGTTTCATACTGCTTTTGAAACTATATGCTAAACACGACATCATGATGTAGAAGTCCGACAAACTTGGGGGATATGTTAAAACAGACACTCTCCTCCAGACCGAGCACCCTCGCTATATCATCGTTCGCGTAAAATTACAAGTGCATGTCGACCCGTCTGACACTCTTCTCTGATGCTGATGAAACGGGAAACGATAGTAAAATTATTTAGGTGGAGATAGTGCAAACACGTACAGCTGATACTTATACTAAAATCTGACGAAGAAAACTCCTAGCCCTCTCAGACGCCCGAAACTTCATCATTTTGCTAATTAAATATTTCCAAGCTCCGTTGAAGTGTCCCATTTACGTGGACTTTTGCAAACGGTTCAACTATACTGAATGAAGCAAGGCTTAGGGTACGCAAACCTGAATATTTCTTACACGCATACACTCATATAATATGAAAGTTCTGGCGAAATCCGACATAACGAACCCCAACCAAACAACGTTAATAGCAATGCAACTTGGCTAGAAACCAGGCAGCTACAACCCGGGCTCCTCCTTATCTGTATATCTGATATACATGCTGTTCAGATGATGGCAATGAAAAAAGACGACCCACGGTGCCAATTCTTTCTTGACAAGATAACTATGCATCTCCATACCCGACGATGTTGACCATCTTGGACCCTAACCATCCACCTCATCATCATATACCCCAATATTATGCATGAAACAATTGATCTCCTTCTCTGTGTAAGTTATCTTCTCTAACATCGCCACTCCATGCACTAACGGCAAGACACTGCTCAAAATCCAAATGGAGAAACTGATCACTGGGTCCATCCAAGCTGGGACTGAGATGGGGTTTTAGCCTATGGAGAATCACCTGATAAGAACCCTGCTCATTCAAAGGTAAAAATACGATAGGGGTCCAGATAATACTATTTCCAGCCAAATATTGAGTAGAGATATGGATAACCACGTCGACATCAAGCTTGTTTTTGCAAAACAGCGCAACGACCGGATACAACATTTGCGACCACCATAAACTCGCCGAAATCGTTTATGTCAAGTGTTTCCCGATACTTGTTTTCAAGCCATGTATCATCTGATAGTTTTGTTCAACGGCGGATAATGTAAATTGGGAAGCCACAGACACACAGACAAAAAGAAAAAAAAGAAAGGCCCCGCTCCAGTCTCAAAATCAGGTGATTTCGAAACGGCCCACGAGAAATTTGATAATTACAGGCACAGCTATCAAGGTGACTTGCATGGTATGTCCCCAACCCATACTTCTACACCTATCGGATGCTACAAGGTTCACTGCAGAAATGGAGAGCCCTGGAGGTAAAATAAAGAACATATGCAAGCAGCTAGTATGGAGTACCTTTTTTTCTTTTCCTTTCTCTCTGTTTATTTCTTCCGATGGCTATATATAACCCAAGAGCTCGCGAAGATCTAAAGACGTATCACTCAGAGGTGAGATTGTCATCTCAAAAGAATTCAGTGCATGCCTTTATAAGCAACTTTCAATATGACTGGGTTCTGTGGTTTCGAACCCGGACGATCCTCCCCGAGAAGCGAGAGGAAGTCTTGGAAGGCATATGGTGTTGGACTGGTTATTGTCCTGAACAGTATGGCTGATAAAGCATCCTCGTGATCCCAGTCAATGCCAATTCTCTTGTTTTCCTTCTTACAAATGTGTTCTACGAGTGTAGCAAGCTGCAACAGTGTGGGGTGGCGGGATGAGGGTCGAATCTACCCGTCCAATGTAGGGGTTGTTTGCATAAATGGGGAGGCATATTTGACATGGTTCTTCTTCATCGAAGAGTTTGTAGTAGACTGGAGTGGATTGGCGTGAGGCCAGGTATCCCGCTCACACCGCTGGGTAAGTTTACTTACTGTAGACGAGCTATCAACTTAGAATAATGATATATAATTTGAGCTGATACTCTGAGTCGGGTACTTCCATTGCGACACTGAAGGGAAGGTGGCGTTGGGTAACCAGGACCGTTCAACTTGGGTTGATGGGTTGATTAACGCAACGGGATGATATGGGTAATATTACAGATCCACAATTGCAAGTACTGGAAGGTAGGCAACTTGTGAGTTCGAAGGAGCGGAAGGACGCGGATCTGATTGTCCCTCGCGATCAGGCGCTACGGCAAGTTCACAAACCCAACCCCATAGTATTAGGGGCCAAATTCCCTGTTTTGAAACACTGGAAATGACCAATTCAGGAAGTGACCGAGGTCACGCCGGGGAATCGGCCACCATGACAGATAATGCTTCAATATTTCAGAGACTTCATCCCAAAGTCTATTTTGAACGCTTTGTCTCAGCAAACGTCAGGCCAGACGGCCGTCACTTTGATGCCTGGCGGGATGTTTCTGCGAACGTCGGTATGAACCCTCACCACTTTGTGAAACTGGCCTAATTTGACCTGGCGTCTCTAGGGTCAGTATCGACAGCAGATGGATCAGCACTCATTCGTTTAGGAGAGACAACAATTGTTTGCGGTGTAAAAGCCGAAATAGCGGAGCCAGAACTAGATCGTCCAGGGGAGGGCTTTCTCGGTAAACAATTAGCAAACCGATTTTTAACGTTGACCAATTTAGCATATGTGCAGTCCCAAATCTCGATCTTCCCGCAATATGCTCCCCAAAATTCAAGCCTGGTCCTCCTACGGAAGAGGCCCAGGTACTATCTGACCGATTGAACGAGGCTCTAATCGCGTGCGCCTTTCTCTTTGCTTTCCCTATACAATTCTTCTTGAACGGTCTATCCACAGCTCCGACATTGTGTCGTTATCTTCGCTCTGCATACACCCGGGCAAGGCAGTTTGGGTACTCTACGTTGACGCGACGTGCATAAATTACAACGGTAATGCCTTTGATGCCGCTCTCATGGCCATGGTCGCCGCCTTGAAGAACAGTGCGTCCTTCCCCAAAATTTATTGCGGAACTTCCCCCTGACCTTCACATCAGCTCAACTGCCAAAGGCAACATTCGACGAAGAGTATGGGCAAGCAATATGTTCTCGCAAAACTAAGGTCCCCTTACAGATCACCCGCACGCCGATATCCATGTCCTTTGGCATCTTTGATTCGTGCGTATTCTCGACACTCTTCACAACAAAAATATCTAATGTCATCTTTAGGGCGCGCATAATCGCGGATCCAACGTCTTTTGAGGAGCCTTTGCTCGACACCAACGTTTCTGTCGTAGTGGACGAGCAAGGGGATTTGATATCTGTCACCCAACTTGGTCTAAGCAGCTCAGGCCCGGTGGATACCTTGACACACTGTATTGCAGCTGCCAAAAAGCGGCGTTCAGATTTGGAAAAACAATCTTTTATATAACCCTTCATGCCCGCGGCATACGCCGAGAACCTGAAGACCAATTTAACTCGTAAACAACCTGCTGGCGAAAATGCGCCCGGCCAGACCTTGGTATTATTTATACAAAGAATGTTATAAACATCGGTGGCGGTTCGGTTAAGCAGCGTTGGCTGAGCGATTGCGGCGCTGCGCACAAGCTTCTACCATTCCCATCATATTCCCAATGTGTTTTTCCTCCGGTAACCATTCGCCGTTGTTGACACAGAGAACCTTCATACGTTCGTGATATTTAAGGTCGGGGAGTAGCTTCGGGGTGATGAGGAAGTATTGGGCACTGTCGGAGGTGCAGGTGACGTCAACCATAGAATTGTGCACGGCACGCTCAGCACGCATGTCCATCCCCTGGAAACAGTCAGCATAGTCGCTCAAGAGTGGCGAGAGAGAAAAGGTACCTGGTTGATCTCATCGACTAGAGAGAATGGTGAACGAGCTTGCTCGGTCAAACTCATGAGATAGAGAATGGTGGTCAATGAACGTTCCTGAATGAGATACAGGTTAAATTCGGTAGAAGGAAAATGGATAGCGATAGCTTACTCCACCAGACTGTCTTTGCGCAGTCAAAAGTTGTAACCTCTCGGTCTCACGGAACTTCACAAGGATATCGATGGCCCATTTGTCGAAGTCCTCTTGTCGGCTAATACGGATTTCTCCAGCGCAACCAATACCTGTAAAAAGAGCGTGGGCGTTAGCAGAATTCTGTCGTAAAAACATGCATTTACTCACGATCGAAAGCTGCGGAGAACTTCTTCCCGATGCTAGCAACAAGTTTCTCTAGGGCTGGCTCCCAATTGTCCTGTACCAGACTATCAGTCAAGAGGGCAACGTCGTAGAAATTTGACAAAATGCAAAATGTACCCGAGCATTCTTTATGGCCCGCTCTATCTTCTCTATCTTATTTTCTCTACCAATGACAGTAGCATTGAGTGCCTCGATCTACGAGCCAAGTCATGAGGAGGATACAAAAGAAGTGGACTTGGTGACCTACTTCCTGTTTCCTCTTTTCATACTGAGCAATAACTCCGGGATTTGCGCCTCTATTCATTTCTAGGTTGTTCTTTTCGGTGTCGAGATCTTCCTTAAGCTGCTCCGCTTTTCTGTCACTCGCCGTACCGGCCTATGAATGCAGTGAGCGATGAACGGCATGCCCATGAGGCGAAACTTACCGCTTCCATAGCTTTGTAGCGCTCGCGTTGCTCTTCAGACGCATTAGCGATAGCCTCTTTGCTTATATCAATTGCCTTCTTAGACGCAGCCTTTGCCTCCATAAAGATTGCGTGCGCTGGAGAAAAGTGATTAGGCGTGAGACATGCTACGAGGCCAATCATCTCACCTTCATTAAACTCAGCCAACGCCTTCTGGAACTCCTCATCCTTCTCCTTGCAAAGAGCATCGAGGGCAGCTTTATTTGCGCCGACTTGGACATACTCCAGAGCGATTCGCGTGTTCTCGGCTTGGTCCCTGATGAGACTTCGCATCAATTCCTGTACAAACAGCATGAGCGAAACTGGCAGGTTCTGTATGAAAAACAATTACCGTGTATTGCTTGGTGATTTTCAAACGCTGCTTGGTTCGTTTCAGAATTTCTTGCCGTAACTCTGCCGATCTCGCCTCAGTGGACGGTTCATTTCGAGCTTCTTTCAACTTCTTCTGCTCTCCATCTGCATATGTCGGTATTGAGAATTGTCATCGCATCCGTTAATCTCCGCTTACCAATCTTGTGTTGAAGGGATTTCAGCTTCGCCTGCGCAGTAGCTAAAGCCTTCTTTCTCTCATTCACGGTGTCCTTTGAGACAATAGTCAGCAAAAGAATCAAGACAATTAGACAGCTATTGAACACACGGACATAGCGCTTTTTGATATCCGCAGTCTCTTCATTGCTCTCTTTCATGGCCTCCTCGAGCTTAGCAGTTTCTTGCTCGATTACTGAAAGCGCGACCTTGGCCTCTTTAATCCGGTCATCGATTTTCTTCTTTTCATTGGCATCGACTGCGTGGCTGAGGTTAGACTATCGGCTGGCGAGACGAAATAGTGATTTGACTTACTGGCACTCTCCGCCAGGTTTCTGGCCGGACGAACGTCTCTTGTCATGTTCTGGGGTGCCTTTTTGCCGTACCGCGAGCGTTGAACCTTATTCAACGTCGATCCAGCAACAAAATTGGCACTTCCGCCCTCATTGTTGGGCCCAAACCTGGACACAGCTTCCATGGCCTGGCCGACAGGTACTTTATTTCCGTCGAGACCAATTGCCTAGATAATTTTGGCACGTTAAAGGATGGCGAGCGTGACTAAGAAGGGTACGGACCGTTCGGTGCAAGTTGAGATCTCGCTGCAAGAACCATACGAGACCTTCTGGACAATCAACGTACTGTATAGCATAGCCTTGGAAACCAAGTTGATTCATCTGAGAATGATGAAATTAGGTCTGGATGACAGAACGAGGAATGAAGAAGCACCTCTTCCGGGATCATGGGAGGGCCAGCAATGGATCCTTTCTGGCGAAACCACGTATTGACACGTGCGCCTTTCCGAAGGACTTGTCCTTCCGAGTCGTTGAGGAAACGATTGAGCGTGTCGTAATCTTCTTGGTTCTGAGCCACGAACATCTACTCGCACATCTTAGCAAACATTGTGCTCGATGTATAGCGGAAGAGACAAGAACCTTGAGCTGGTTAGCGGTAAAGCAAGCCTCGATTGCATTAGTAAAGCGCTTGTCCGTGACGCTCAAACAGAGGCATGGAGGTTCGATGATTGGTGCTTTGAACTTTTCGCGATTCTCTGCTTGCCTCAGCCACATCACGGCATCGTAAGTATCCTTGTCCCAGCGCTTCAGATTTTCGAGTTTCCTCTCGCCCACGTCGGCAAGCTTTCGAAGGCTGAAGTTATCATGAGCGATTGATAGACGAAATATAATAAGAATGGACAGACTCACGCGTCATTGCACGCGTCGAGCTGTGCATTCTGTTTCGCCGAATCGTCGATATGATCCCGTAGACGCGCTTGCAGGTCCTCACGGCGGGTATTAATCACGTTCCTCTCGGCAGTGACTTTTTTCTATACCAGTCAATAGCACGCAAGTCAGACATTAACAGATGCATTATGAAATAAACAGGAAGGACATACAAGCTCCTCGTTAATTGCCACTTGATCATCCAACTCGGGCGGATTGTCGAGGGTATGCTGCATTTGCGCAATGTTCCTTTCGAAAGTCTTCATCCTGGCTTGACGTCGCTTTTCGCTATCTTTTTGCTTGTCCAGTTCGTCGCTCACTTCTTCGACTTCTTTGTCCTATAGACGTCGGTATTATGATCTCAGAATGATATAATCGAACAGTCCGGAGTGGGAAACGCACCAGCCTGTCGCTTTCGGCCCATTTGGTCGTCATCCTCTTGAACGTGGCCGCTGTCTTCTTCTTGGATTCCTCTCGGGCTTTAGTTAGCTGTGCATGTTTCTTGCCGTAGGTTCTGGATGAAAAGTTGCGTCAGTGCTGACCTAAGCCGCCACATAAGGGTTAAGGCATACTCCAATAGCGCATGCGCAGGCGCGTTCTTATCTTTCAGGGCGGTGACGACCTCGTGCAAGCCGCGCTGTTTCGCCTTCGTCTCATAATAAAGAACTTTCGACTCCTTCATCTCTTGTATTGGGATGAGGAGCTCGATGTCTTCGATCTGCCAATACCAAAATATAATATAATAATAGTAAATAACAATGCAGAAAAGAGAAATGATGATGAGCCGAGAAAACTTACGCGTTGCTCAATCTCACGACGTTGATGGAACCTCTCTACCTCGCGCTCGAGATCATTGTTTCGCTCTTGCATGGTCTTGAGCTTATCGCGTTCGCCTGCCAGGAGCTGCGGGATCATTCCGTAAGCCAACATACGAAGAGGAACAAAAAGAAACAGAGCATCAAGAAGGAAGACGCACATCCTGAAGGCCCTTAAGCTCCTTCCCAGATTCGATAAGTGTCTGGTGCCAAGCCGAGAGATTCTCATCTCCAGCCGCACGTTGTGTTTCTTTAAGTAGTTGCTGGGAGCTCATCTGCGCAAACTCTGATACTTTGTCTTGAGGAAGGAACGAGCTGCAAACGCAAATAAAATAAAATAATTGGTCAGCGTCGTCATCCTAGTTCTACCCCAAGAGAAACATACCACAGATTCCCAACCTGGACATTCAGCTCCGCCATCTTTGCCTTGATCTCCGTCCCCGTGGCACTAGATTTGTTCAATGTAAAACTGCTCCCTTTACTCTTGGCTGTTAAGTTCCTCCTGATCACGAGGTTAGGCTTCCTCGCGGGTCCTTTGAGTTCGATTTCGATATGGCCATCCTCGGCACCTAGCTTGACGAAGGAGTTTAATTCGGAGGCGCGGCCTAAGATCTGAGTAGCGTTGGTGTTGGGTTAATAAAGGGGGTACAACGCGGACAATGAGTGGGGGGAGAGGATCATATGGGAAAAGATGGACTTACACTAGGAGGCCAGTTAAGCCCTAAACAGATCGCACAAGCGATACTACTCTTCCCCGTACCGTTCGGACCGAGGATCATATTTAAATACGGTCCAGGACGGAACTCGACCCAGTCGTAGGTGACGAAGTTGCGAAGTTGGATACGCACGATCGAACCGGGAACGAAACTGGTTTCAAAAAATGTTTTATCTGTTAGTTTATGAGCGGAATAAAAGGGGATAAAGGCATACCCATCTTCACCGCGTGGAAGCGTCTGTACGCGCGCTCTAGGTTGCCGGTCATCTTTAACAGGACGCGCTTCACCATCTTCGTCCATGCGAGCACGTTTCCGACCCTTGGGAGATCCTTCTCCGTCTTCTCCTTCATCTTCCTCTTCAATGTCATTAACACCGTTGAGTTGGTCGTGATCGCTGGCTTCCTCCGCTTCTTCATCCTCTTCGTCAGTCTCAACACGTGCCTTCCTACTGATCTTCTCTTTCTTAACTTTCTCCGCTTTGACTTTCTCTGCTTTGACCTTGACCCCATTCCTGTTTGCCCGCCCGTTCGCGTAACCATTCGCCTGCTGAGACTGCGACTGCGAACCAGACCCTTCTGCTTCGTCCTCGGAAGCCGATGACGCCACTCTCCTCGCCATCGCGTATTTATGAATTGTGAGTTGTAACACTGAACCAGTGGTCGTGGACGTTGCGATGGGACACAAAAGCGACTCTAGGGTGCGACAGGATTGACGCGCTAGTGGCTCGTGAGGTTCGGAACAAGCCGCGAAGTTCTTCCTCATTCGGTAAACCCGAAGGCGCCAGCCCAATATCACGTGCCCAGTGTGAGATAGGTCATTTTTACCATATATCACACGAAGTACTCAGGCTGTTAAAATTATAGCAACATACATTTGTTAAGGCTTCTTATTGACTCACTTCTGCGTAGTCATGATGTTTTAAAATCTTTGGTGCAATGAGAGGATACATATCCATTTTCAGCCACCACTGCCTTTTTTGGATGTGTAGTGAACCTACAAAATTGTCAATCAGAAATCAAAAAATCTGAAGACAACATATTTATGTACAAATGGTTCTTAAAGAGATATATGTTGGCAGATCATCTCTGAATGCCAGTACCTCATAGTGAATGGCTTGCAAAAGGTCAGACTGTCACAAAACAGTCACAGCACATGATATTGGGCAGTTGCACATAAGCCCTATCTTACTAACTGGGAAGATATTAAAACTAGCAAGTGTTCATGATAAACCAGCATTTTTGAATTCTTTTCTTTTTGAACTGCCACAAACATGCATGGCAAGAATTTCTGTACATCTTCTACCTCATGGGTGAATGAAAAGCCAAAAGATGAAAGGTAACTGTGGATGAAGACATGGCAGCATCAGTTGACTTGGAAGATGGATGGGTTACCAAGCTGCTAGACTTGCCAGGAGATTAACTCACTGTAGGTTCACCTTCTTCCTCATTTGGTAAGACATTTCAAACCCCAACACCATCAGAAGAAGGGGCTTGTTGTAAAGTTCAGAAAAGTGGCAGGACATTTGATTGTTTGTGGCACCCTTATTTCTGTGTCAAATAACTTGCTGTAATAAGGAAATTTGTAGTTCAGAAGTAAACTTGGACTTCTCTTTTTTCACAATTTGATTCTTTTGCCTAAAAATGTCCACAGAGAGCTGGGAAGGGGGGCCAAAACACAGGTTTTGAGCACCCAAACTGTGAGGGCAATTATATATTTATTAGTGAATTAAATAAGGTTTAAAGTGATGCAGCAGGCTAAATAACACCATCTAATCATATGGAAGCCCTGGTGATGCCAACAGACAGCATGCACATTCACCAGTGAATTTTGGAAATGGGGTAAAATCTGTGTTACTGCTAAATTAATGCATCAAGACATGTGAGATACTACAGCCACAACGACAACAAATGTGATCTTTTTATCTCACATTGGCAATACATTTGCACCATCTCATTTTCAAATATACTATGACATTATAGATACTTATGTTGGTGCACATGCAAAATTTCAACCCTCCATTGCAAAAGAAACTGTAGGAAAGCAAGGGACTCAACTGGTTACACAGTGGTGGTCACAGCTTCCCCAGCTGACTTATCATTTGCTGGGCAACTGGCCATTTCCAGAAAGAAACTGGAACCAGCTTCAGCCATAACCAGATGCCAGCTGTAGTTGCAACTGGCTCACAGCCACAGCTGCAGCAACACTACATGTAATCCAATCAACCTACTCCAATCATTCCAACCATTAAATATTCAATTCTGACCTGCCTAATCCAATCATTCTGACTATTAAAAATATTCAATTTCAATCCACCTAATCCAATGATTCCAATGATTCTGACTATTGAATATTCAATTCCAATCCACCTAGCCGAATTAATGAATATCCAATTGGTAATCTGTCTGACCCCTGCATACACCAAATGAATATTCAGTTGGTACTCTGCTGGTTCCCTGCATACATCAAATAAATATTCAGTAAATCATCTGCTGGATCCTTGCATACACTAACTGAATATTCTGTCAGCAATCTGCCTGACCTATTCATACACCAAATGAATATTTGGTTGGAAATCCAGGTTGGAAATCCACCTCATATATGTACATTCATTGTTTGTTATGTTAATTGAATATCTGGAGGGTAATAATTGAGTGATATAGAGCTTATCTGAAGCAGTCTGCCTATCAGATTCAATCAGATATCCAATATCTGACATTGGAAAGCCAGATACTGTGTATAATCTGGCAGACATCCACTGGGATGTCTTAAATGATATAATGTCATCATATTATCTACATAACTATCAGATATTTGGACTGAATAGCCTCAATATTGATTTTTAAGGATAATATGTCCTGGTAAGCACTGATTTTGTCATGTTTTACATACTCATCCTATTCATCTTAAAGGACAGTGAACCACAAACAGCTTGAAATTGCATTAGCATGATGTAATATGTATATACACCATAATGTCTCCAGTTCTACTGTTCCATGCTCAATCCCTATCTCACATTACTTGCTGAAAGAGGGCCAATGCTTTGCATGGTAGAAACGAGTCCTTTACATTATTTACCTCATTTGAACACAAACATCTTCCAGCTACTAATTGACCACCTGTTGAAAATGTCCATATTGTTTTTTTGATGCTAAAAATTGCCTTAGACAGAAACCCAACATAACTTGTACTAGCAGTGAGTGTACTAGTGGTAGCTCTATCAATGTGCAATTTTTAATTTTTTCCTCCTCTTTTTCTCTTAAGCTCTTGTTCAAGTTGTTCTTCATCATTGAATATGGAAAAGAGTATGTTTTCCCTTTCCCCCCCTTTTTTCTTAAGCTCTTGTTGCTCAATCTGCATCACTGAGTATGCTGAAACTGTACCCACAGCTAACAAAGTCAATGCTGAGCAATACAAAATGAAATTCACATGGTAAACAAAAAGACTATAGATTTAACAAATTTTCCCACATGCAAAGCTGAAATTAAAGACAACTCCTTAGTAAACTAAGAACTTGTAATCCACATGGCAATCACTTTTTCCAGATTAATGACCATCCACTTGGGTACATATGAAAAACAAAACAAAATCATGGGATTGGAACAGACTCTAAACCAGACTCCAATGGGAAATGAGAAAATGCAATGCAAAATATGATTAGTTAGATTTGTATTTAATATGAGTTCCCCAAGCAATCCATGCCCATAATGTGCTTCATCCTAAACCTTAATTTTTTCACTATTTCCCTTGAAGACTGCCAAAACTTGCAGTGGTGGCTTGGTCTTGTTTGGCTGTGGTGCTGAAACCTCTCTCAGCTCACTATCAAAACTCTACATATAATAATGCAGAATTATAGAAAGGTATATAAGAACCAATGTAAGTAGTGAAAGTCTAAAAGCCACTACTACTACAATGCAACATGAATTGCTTGTTCAAATACTTGCCACTCTCAACAGAGACTACAATGCAACCATCTATGACTTGATTGTACAGACCTTGCAAAGCCAAGGACCTACCCACATCTGCCACCAAAGGTCCATCCTGGACCAAATCCCAGACTTGCTTGACTTGCTGTCTGAGTGACCAAGTGGTCAATTAGCATTGAGTGTACTCAAGGTAGCAAGTTACTCAAGGTAGCAAGTCCCACATATGAGAGTGAGCTCCAGAGCCTTATCTTAAAGTAGAGTGGCTTCCACCTCAGTGGCAACAAGACAGGCTTGAGGACTTCTCCATCACACAGATGGGCCAAAAGATCCAAGATTTAGCACCAAATCACTTTGGACTTTGCTTGGAGCTCTGTTGGATGTAGAGCCAGCTCATCAGCACACCGCACCTGCTCATTGTTGTCAGGCATTGCATGGTTTTCTGCTTATGTGACAACTCAAAGATGAAGAAGATGTATAAGGGGGGATGAAGAAGGGATGATAGAAACCAAGTAGGAGAAGGACAGACTTACGTGCCAGGTGTGACCCATCAGCTTTTGATGTGTTCTATCTCTGTAAATATTTTCATGTGTGTTTCCTCGGTTTTGACTAGATGGGTATTTTAAAAGTGAGTATAAGTAAGTGTAACTTTGGGAGAAATAACAATATTAGTGGGTCTCAGAGTGACATCAGGCAACACTTTCATCTAGAGAAACCAAACAAGACCAAGCTGCCACTGGAAGTTTTGGCAGTCATCAAGGGAAATAGTGAAACAATTAAGGCTTAGGATGAAGCACATGACAGGTACACTGGATTGTGGTGAACTTGTATTAAATACAAATCTAGCTATTCGTATTTCACATTGTGTTTTTCTTGGTGTCCGGTTTTCTGGGATGGAAAACACTTGGTGCAGTCCATGCAGATTATGAAAAGTTTCATTTTTGGTTGATGGGCCTCTGAAGCCAAACAAAAGCAAATCTAAATGACCAGATTGGGCCAGTGGGGAATTGTCTCAGATTATTGCCATTTCTTTACAGTTAGTTAATTTCACTAAATCCCAACTGATAACTATATTTTTGTGCCACGGTTGAGTTATCTTCCTGCACAGTTTGTTAACTCCTTCTGGTGAAAGTCAGTGCTTGTCTCACTGGTTGCTTGCTGGTGCTACATTAAAAACCCTAGCTGAAATTAACCAATAAGGGCTACAAGTTATCACTTCAGCCTTGTTTATCTGGAAAGGCACCATTTTGCCATATGAGTAGATTCCACAGCACCACAGGCCAAGTAAGCATCAACTTCCAAGTCCACCTATGGCACTTAAGGACTGTAATAATTCATTATATACCATGTAGGGCTAGAGTATGTGTGGAATATCAAGGTAATGGAACACTGCCATTTATTATGCATCAAGTTCATTTTTTTGTCCATGTTCCACTTCCTACATATGCCAAAACATGGCTTGTTACTGGAAGAATGTATTATTTACTGATTTTCAGGGGTTGTATTTATTCACTCTTTAGTCATCTTATTAGTTTTCTCTGTCCTTTTGATATGAGTTCAACAATTTTCTATGGAAGCAACCTAGATCAAATGCTGTGCCACTGGACTCAGAGTGATACATCAGTTCAAATGACTGCAGGCCACAGGGCTATCCAAGGATGTATAAATTATATTTACAAATAACAGTACTTTCAAACCTAATCTCAGCTAGTAATTTTTTGGTGGGCAAGAAATGGCTGAGGGTTAAGTCAAACAATTTAAAATGACAGTGTAGTGCAATAAATTTAAGTTGTGGGCATGATATATACTCTCTTCTTATCCTGTAAATAAATAATTCTGAGTGGCAAAATAGGCCCACAATATTGAAATGGATTGCTCTAATCAGAAGAGTGTACTTATTTAATAATCTGACTGAAATATCCTGAGCTGGTCTCTGGACGATTGTGCAGGCAGGCACGCAACTCTTGGCATGGTCTGGACTTTTCCCACTGTTTTTTTTGTTTTTTTTTGTTACCTCATTCACTTCACGCAAGGGATTGTTCAATTAGTCTTATTCACACTAGGCATGGAGCTTACAGCCATGCCATGCCATGAGTGCCTTGCCCATATGCTGAGCGCACCCAAGCCCAAATAAGAATGGTGAGCATGCCAAACAATGGGAAATATCTTCATGCTCATTGTTAGCAACAGTGAGCTCAATTACAGTGCTCATATCCAGATATTCTACTGCCAAAAAATTTAAGCATTATATATATTATTGTTTTCTATATTTTCTGCCTTAATATTAGTTCTTAAAGTTCAATACTACTCCAAAATATTTGTTGAAGATAATAGAGACTAAACATTCAGATAGGCTTACCATACTTATATAACATATGAAAGAAAAAACATAAAAAAACATAAAATTATTATTAATTAATTTTTTCAAGCCTAGGTAGCAAGGGTCATAAATAAGCTCAGTGTTGAGCAGGGGCGGGCCTTGCCAATTCTGGTATTGCGCCTTTGCACAGCATGCGCATCTGGTCATGTGGACACTCCTCAAAAAGGTACTACTCCCGATCACATCTGAGATTGCGGTGTGGGAATAAGACTAATCGAACTACGACTCACTTCACGCTTACACCCCCCAGTCCACCTGTGATCCCTTTGTCCAGCACGACATACTTTACTCAGACTCATTGGCTGTTGTCTCACTACTAGATCCACCATGTGGTATATAGATTTTATTATTTAAACAGAGGTATAAGTTCGGGGTTTATAGTTTCGATCGGAGATTACAAGTTTCGCTTGTTCGGTTTGACTCTTCCTCGTTGGAGTCCACTGCCTCCTTATTTAATCAAGCAGAGTCAACCCGGACTCCGACTCAAAACTGCATAACGGGAGGACACGGTAATGATATCAAAGTCCCCCCCCAGTACGCTCCCGACGCCTCCTCTGATCCCTGAGACTACCAGACGGGACACTGACGACGCGCCGACCCAATCCTTAAATCCAAGTACGAAACGATGCGTCGGAGACGTCGATTCAGTTGGAGAACCGACCAAAAGGCACAAGCCGACAGTAAATGAGCCTCAGAAGCATGCGCGATGCTGGGATGAACATGGCAATGTCATGTTGCAGATAGAAGCTACGCTTTTTAGGCTTCATGGCCCAATGTTGGCGCGCCAGTCTAATTTTTTTGAGGAGCTGTTTAGGTGCAAGGCGGAGGTAGTTGAAGGTATTCCGTTGCACTTCGTGTCATCCACGAATGTCAAAGACTTCGAAGTACTTCTGTTCGTGTTGGAAAACGCGGTGTAGGTGTATCCCTCGATTTTTTTAAAATTAATAACTCTAACGGCGTTCGTTAGAACCTACTTCATCGAACCGCCTTCGTTCGGAGTCATATCGTCGCTTTTGCGCGTCTCTACAGTGCTCAAATTCCCTAAATTCCGTGAATTTGCAGTCCATTCCTTGACAAGTGCATGGTCGGTCGAACTCGAAAGCTTTTCCAAGGATTCAAAGTGGCTCGAGTACGCCGCTGAGACTGTCACTCTGGCCAGGGAATACGATGTAGCTTACGTTCTCAAACGTGCACTATATGAGCTTGTAAGGACCCCGGGCTTCACGAAGGTACAGCGTTTACAACACTAATACCACCCGAATCTAATACCATCGCAGAACAGCGAAGCCAGCATCTCCAACAGCGATTTACGCTTGCTTTCAAGGGCATGAGAGCACTTGAGCGAGGTATGGATGTCGATTGCTCTAGTCCCAGCCCCGGAACCGTGTGGGCAAGCCAATGGAGAATGCAGAGGCTTCTACAAGCAGCTGCTCAATGCGCTTGGTTTTGCCGTATACATGCATGATCCCATAAGTGGGATTGTACGTCTCATGGATATTGCCAATCGCTCGTGGTCGTCTAAAGTGTGCCGGGGTTGCCTGACGGAGAAAGTGAATTATTGGACGAACCAAAGAGCGTTGATTTGGGCAAGCCTGGACGAATGGTTGGAGCTCAAATAGTAGTCATACCAGGTTTGTCCTGGGAGGTACGTCACAGTGAGCAACACGGGCGAGCTTGAACATTCTGTAAATCGGGATTTTGTCTTCTACAGCAAGCATATATTTGTCATGTATATGTATTTGCGGGCTTATATGATTGAAGTTATATTACAAGAAGCCTGTCTGCTTGCGTCCCTTCAGCCACTGTGACCGTGTTGCCACGCTGCGCATAAAGGCCCTCAATTTAGTTTGGATCTTGATGATGATACTTCTACATCTTCGATTGGCACGACAATGGTTAGTGACTTCATCTGGCATCGTTCGCCTTTTTTGTCTCACAACTAAGCAGCTTGAAGTTGTTCAACGTTCAAAGTTCAGTACTCGGTCTTAGGATCCAGTCGGTTGTCCGATTAGGTCCCAGGAACCCTGACGATGTCGTTGGCCTAGTTCCTCACGTCCTTCGCACAATTTTAAGATTATAACCTTATTGAAGCATTTATATTATTCATACTAAGATAATATCAGTCACGGTCTCTAGTGTCCTTTTCAATTTCGATCTGTGTGCAGGTTCTACTGAAAGAAGGTAAACAACTGAAATTTGAGGTGCAGACTTGGGTTTGCATCGAGTTCCGCAGGAAGTGTAAGTACGACTTATGTCTGTGACCGTTCTGTGCAGTGCTTCTGCCTTGATGGACGAGGCTACTTGTTCAGCTATGAGCACACCAAGCGCATCGGACTTACCTAAATTGATAATGACCCGCAACCACGAGAACTCCTTGGTCACTTGCAGAGTATATACCTGTGTACACACATGTTCGTTTGCGACTCACTCTAATTTTTGCCTCGAGCTATCCCCAGCACCTACGAACCTACTTACAAAAGCGATGGCGCCCATTCTTCCATGCCGTTGTTGCTGAGGATGTTGCACTTTATTTCACTCTGCACAGTGAATTCGCGTGGTTGGTTCTGCCATCAATGAACATTAGAGGTCGAGTCCTCTTAAACCATGCCGGGTACGCAGACCCGGACGGCAGTCGAAGTATTGTTGCATTCGACAGGCAGGACATCGTGTCGATCTAGAAGAGCTGCTCAACGAGACTAAGATTGGAAGATGAAATATTCCGTCCCATATAGGCTC